>WTSP01011543.1:32536-76815 GCA_025331215.1 Actenoides lindsayi
CCAGGGAGAAACCGTGCTTGCCTCAGCTGTCACCTACGCTCTCCTCTGATGCTGCTCGCGGCGCCTGTGTTTGCTGAATGGTGGACCGTGTCCAGCAGAGCTATCGCTGTGTGCCTGCAACCTGCTGCACAGAGCCGGTGAAGCAGTGTCAGTGCTGCAGGAAGCGTCAGGACTCCAGAGCTGCCCCGGCCGAAGGGCCCAAACGTGCACAGCCTCTGCCTCACTTGGCCTCTGCTCCACGGTTCACAAAGCGTGTGGCGTCCCAGGTAAGACGACGTTTCACGTTAATTCTTGTCCGCGCAGCTGGGCAGCGGGAGATGGCTTCTGTGCCAGAGAGAGTGGAGGCCTCCACACGCTCAGGAGGGGATGCTGCAGGCAGTGGCAGCAGCGGCACGGGGCTGGCTGCAGCTTGCAGGCACAGAGCAGTGCTGACGTGGGCAGGGATGCTTTAAGGAGAGTGGGGGGATGCCAGGCAATTTAACCTCCATTGTCTTGTCAGCCTCTTCACGCTATTGCCTGTGTCAGGCCAGATTCCTTTGGCTTTGCGCTGTCCCACGCTCCCTTCCAGTCCCCTGGCTCCCTTCAATCAGTTCCCTCATCTGGGTACCCTCAGGGATGCTCTCAAACCTCTGCCACATCTGTCTGTCTGAATCAGGAAGCCAAAGCCCCTGGCAGATGGAGACAGCAAACCTCCCACTGCCTCTGCACACCATCCTCTGGGAACCCCTCCATGAGTCCCAGTAGCACCATGACCAGGGAAGGGCAGCAGCAGCACAAATCCATTCCGACACCCACCGCTAAGGAGTTCCTTGGCCTACCAGTTGCCAGAAGCACCACCCCCCCCATCACCCTGAGCTGCAGCCCTAGAGACAGAGGGCAGAGCAGGGAGAGCCAACTCCTGGAGGCTGTCCACCAGCTTTTCCCATGGGAATCCTCTTCCCAAAGCTCCCTCTTGCTCGTTCATCTGGAAAACTGTACAGAGAGGGGAAGGAGAAAGCAAATCATGGCTCCTGTGACAGCAGCACTGTTCCTGCTTGAGTGTCCAAGCTTTCCTTTCAAAACACCAAAACAGAGAAAAATAAAACAAGACAATGCAGAGTACCTCTGTCTGTGTCTAAGGCTGAGGCCCTTGCCTTGCCCTTGCCCTTGCCCCCTGCACTGTCCTCAGAGCCCTTTTCTAGGGCTTCACAGGTTCTTCCAGCTACTCCCTTGACCTTCCACCTGCAGATGTAGAAATCTCCTTCGGGGTACATCCTAGACCTTTTGATCTGATTCCCTACCTGCAAGGATGTCCTGTAACGTGTTATCCATGTCCTGCTATCCTCCAGAACCTCATCAGAGCTTCCACTCCTCTCTGTTGTTCAAGTAAGGGTTAAGCAGCTTCCTGGCTCTGAATCAGCCTATTCTCATATGGTGAGAAGATAATATATTTTCATAATATGTATACATATGAATATATATGAATATAATTTCTTCTGGGAGAAATGTGTGACATGCATGTCCAGGTCTAAGGACTCCATGCAGCTGACGCAGAAAGCAGGTTTTAATTCCATGGGCACATAACACCCTGTTAGAGAAAGCTCCCTTCGTCCTCACGGCACTCAGGGTTAGCTGTGGCGAGGCGATGTCTTTGTCATGTGTGGTGAAGGTTTGGAGAAGGATAATAACAGATGCAGAGACTGCAGGAAAAGAAAGACGGGTTTGTGTTTAAGGAGCTGTTTTGAAGACCTGAAGCCTGTCTCTGTGCCAGTGTTCCTATGTGATGTCGGATAAATCCTCATCCTGTTACCACATGGTCACTTGTTTTGCCTTTTTGTCAGCTTTTGTCACCCACAGATAATTTGTGAAGTCCTTAGTGCCCTATCTCCTTCATGTGAGGTGCTGTTTTCACCCTAACTATTATAGACCCAGGATGGGATGATATTTTTTTCTGGTAGGTACTAATTTTTCCCCATTAACCACACAGGCTGCCTGCTCAAGCCAAACAACAGATACCTGACATCGAAGGCAGCAAGATGAATCCTACCCCATGTGTCAGTTTAGGGATGAGGATTTTTCACTTTCTGTGCTCTGCAACCTTACTGTCCTTTCCTGCCACTCAATGATTATCCCTTCAATGCCAGGGTTTCCCATCTCACACAGTACAGTTCACTGAACAACACAAGGCTCAAAAAAACCACCCCTACAGCCCAAACCAAGAAAAAAACACCAGAAAAAAAAACCAACCCAAACATACCCCAGAACAAAAATGATGTCCATCACTGAGGTCCAGAACTGGAAGATTTTAAACACAACAGAACTGCAGCTCTTGTGAATCGAATGTTCTGTGAGCAGAGCTCATGTTTGGTCTGTTATTTGTCAAGGGCTAGTCTGAATGTTACAGATGTGTTATGCAGCAGCCCTTGGGGATTCGAGGAGCATGGGGACGTCAGGAAAGGCAGCAGACAGGAAGGGCAGCTCTGTAGTTTGACAGAGTCTTCCACACCTGACTGCACAGTGCAAAATCTCTGCTCTTTACAACTGCTCACACCACTATTGCTGCGCGTAAGATCAGGGCACCCCCTGCGTGATGCTCTCTGATCAAGTGATGGTCTACAGGGAATTATTGTAAGAGAATACAGGATCCCTGTCTTTTGGTTTCCAACTGAAACAATTCTATGATTCTATGTGTTTCAACTATAGAATCCACTAATAATTATCAGCATTGATTAATTTACTGCAACCTTATGCGCTGCTAAATTTCTCCAGATGTGCTTTTCATCCATAGACATGCAGAAAGAAGAACACACGGAAATAAAAAGCAAAGGGGTAAAATGAACCCTGGGAGAAATGCCACATCAAGTTTTGGAAATCATGTTTTAAAAATAAGAAACAAAATGAAGTTTGAGGCTCTGCCTTGGCTCTGCCTCCTGAGGTCTTAAAGGATGTTGTCTTACAATTTGGTACATTTGAGTGTCAATCCAATGTGCTGTGTGATGCAACGTCCGTTATTCCGACCGGCTGATGCATGGTAAATTACATCATCCTACTTTGGATTCGGTTGGACTTCCATGACTTAAAGAGCTCAAGAGAACAGGTCATGCTGGAAGGAAATAAATTCTTACAGACTTTCTAAAGCCTCTAATGGAAGTGGTAGTAAATCAAGAGCTACTTTTACTGTACGGAAGCCACATGCACTTGGTATCCTTTTGTAGATTCAGTTATCTACATAAATGTGGAAAGTAACAAGTACTGAGTCTAAGATCTCAAGAGATAAGGGTCCCAGAACAATGGGCCATATTTTATTATCAGGATTCAGGACTATGGTAATAATCACAAATTCCAAAACTCTGAAACGTACGTATTACAAAAGGGACAAAATTTGCGTAATTAAAGGAAAACTACGCCTCTAGTCCACTAACAGGCTTGGAAATACCTGGCTAGGAAGCTTTGAGTCCTTAATTTCCAAAAATTTGGACTTACTTCTTGTAGCACGATGAGGTACTGGGGTGACTCTGAACACCTGATACTGCTACCTCTGGAAAAGCTGCCTCTGGCATAGCACTCTGTCTGCATTAGGTAAACTCATGAAGGAAGGAGACAGGATCAAAGGCTCCGGAGGAAATATCTCAGTGGTCTTCTTTCACCCTCACAAGTGTGAGACTCCTTACAGGCCTAGATGGTTAAAATTATTTTTGTGTGAGATGCAAAGAACGAAGATGAGGATCACAATGGCATGTCATGTACCTCATCACACACAGCGAGACATCGCCCTAACTTCTGCAGATGCTATATGGAACATTAGAGGACTGAACAGAAGAAGCCATAAACTTCATCCTTTTTCATGTTTGTCCCCAATAAGAAATGCTCATTACATAAGTAATCAGTCATTTCCTCTCTCCAGAGAAGTCTGTAGATAGAACCAGTTAAAAAATAATGATGCCACATGAGCTAATAGAATGTGTCTTTTCTAGCCGAGGCTTACGAGCACTTTCTGAGGCCACATGGGAAACTCATTGGCTTTTCAAACTCAAAGGGACTTTGCTAAAGTTCCCTTCCAAAGGAAACTGCTTCAGCTCATTATTTGCAGACAGCATCTGTCACTTTTCTATGCCAGTGGATGCTGATCGTCCTCAAAGAACATTGTACAAATGTGCAGACTGCTGTGTGCTGAGAAAGGGCTGCTATTATATCAATTTTCCACTTGAAAGCAGCAATAACAGCAAATAAAGCCTGAGCCACATGACTTTCCTGTATCTGGGGCACTTTCACTGAGGCATTCACCCTAAGTGAGAGATGAGAAGCTCAAAGGGAAGGTGTGGACAGACGCAGTGCTCTCAGTGTGTTACTGAACACTCCCTGGCAACCCTGTGCAATGCAGAAACTGGCTGCTCTTGGCTGTACTAGGGGACAGGGTAGATCCAAGGAGATCTCTGCTGTGTCCTCTTGTGGACCTGCTGAAGGAGTTGTGGTTTACTGTGGGACTTGAGACTCGCATGTCATCTGGTTGCCTCTACTCTCTCCTGCAGCAAAACCTGCCACAAAGTGTGTTTTCTGGGAGAATGTATAGTGTGAAGGACAGACCATTGTCCTTGACTGTGTCTTGACATTATCCTTGACCAACAGAGCACCTGGGGTGTCCTCCCCTGTGAAATCAGTAGGAGCTGAGTACATCAACTGCTTTTCTAGGTCTGAATGAAGGATGTTTGCTGTGCTGCGTGTTCCCATCAGCAAGCAGAGCAGATACATGGAGGCTGCAGGGAGAAGGGGGACTGGTGACATCCTTTCTTCCCTCCAGTTATTCTGACAAATAGTGCTTTGTTATCTAGGTTCTGATGCTGGACAAGTCCACCTGCCATTTTGATAGCTGATAATGTGTTCACTTCCAGGTCTCTTCCTATCAGGGACCGCTTTCCCAACCAGACAGACTCGTTTCTTCACCTTGCAGGTCAAATGGGCAATGCACAGGTCTGTGGTGAGATGGGCAGTTTCCTTCTGTTGTCCACTGGGAAGTCTGGCCAAAGCACACTTTTTATGGGGTACCCAACAAACATTTGCCTATAACAAGTAGGGAACACTGGAAAAATAGCAACTGGTTGCTGCTCTCCAGCTCTGAGCAGCTGTATCTGGACATACCCTGTGTACCAGATGGATGACAGGTACCTGAGGACAGAGCATTTAAGGACGTTGGATTCTGACTGGGATCAGCCTGGGTGGGCCAGACTTTTTTGAGGGATAAGCACAAGTCACCCGGAATTGTCCTTTGTAACTCGTCCTGTAAGGCCACATGGAGGGGTTGATTGAACGGCTGTTCTTTTGCATAAGCTTAGGGCAGGTTTCTGAAGCAATTCTACAGAGTGACGACTTCAAAATAAGAACAGAGACTATTGTGCTGTGTCAGCATTTCTCTCTGTGACAGTTCCATGAGACATCTCTGCCAAATGCTGTCAAAGCATGATAGGTAGCACTAGGGCAGCAAGGGACCTCCATGGGCTCCAGCCATGCAGACTTCCCGTAATGCATCTAGGAAGTGCTGCAGCTCACCCAACTTACCATCCCAACTTCACATTTTACAGCAGGTCAGCAGCTCTGGGACATGAAGAGGCATTTATTGCATGGCTGCTGTCCCACTGTTGTGGTTTGAACCAAGACAAAGATTTATGCCCTGAGATTCCTGCAAAGAGGAGCAAGAATCCTGATTAGCCAAGGATGAAAATCGGAGACCAAGCACAACATGTACAGACCCTTCTGGTTGCTAGGACTGGGATTATTTCATCTCTCTAAGTTAAACCACGCACAAGTTAGATGTTTGGACTCTCTTAGCTGCCTGAGATCCCTATCTGGAGGAAAGAGGAATCTCTTGTAGTTTATTTTGTGCATTTTAAGTGTCTTTCTCCCATTGAGTACTGAGGGGACTAGGTGACTCCAGGATGGCTGAGGTTAAGTGACATGACTTCCCTCCCTCAGCTGCTAAAGTGAATGGAGAAATAAGGAGAAAAAGTCAAGCAGCAAGTATTTCTTGGGCATGCCCTGACTTCACCATGTGGTCCACATTCTTTAAAACCTCTCCAGAAGAATCTGGTGGACTACTTGGGAGATTTAAAGTACAGCTGGATCTAATGGCAAATTTCCCTCTAATTTTGGGGGAAGAAGATTTCGCTCTTGGTAACTTGACCCATGACATCTGCATTTGTGCCACCCCAAATCAATTCTCATACTTCACTAAGGCCAAGGCTTTAGAGAAGCTGTAAAAGAGGCAACTATCATCATCTTGGCTGCTCCCTTTTCCCAGGCCTTGGCAAGGAGGAACTTGTAGACATATTGGGGAGGAAGTTGAACAGCATCACCCACCAACAAGCTCCACAGTCTCCTCTTTGTGCTTGTTTCCAAGAATTCGTTTGCTTCCATGTAAGACAGACAACACCAGCATAGTGGGAGGGCAGTAGACAATGCCAGACCTGTGTCTAAAGGAAGGACAGAATAAAAAATCTGCTCCTCTGGAAAGGATGCTCAACGAAGAAAATGAAAGAAAATCTGTGTGAATTGTGACCTAGCTGACCTGCAGCACTTGTGTGGCACGCGAAAAGTCCCCAAGTTCCCCAGAGCAAGTTACAGCTTTCTCAGTACAATCTCTGCAATTCAGACATGTGTTTTCCTTGTATAAGAAAAATTGGAGCTTTCACACGGACGAGTCATTTCAATTTTCATCACTTAAAATTTGGATTGGTGAAATAATGGTCCTGTGACAGGAGGAATGAACCTTCTCCCTCTGACTGCAAAGCAAAACGAGGTGACAATCTGCTTCCTGCCTTCTTACCAAGCCCCCCAAACTGTTCTTTTTTTCCTTGAAATACAGCAAAAAAATTCATTTTGAAGAGCTGTTGATAAGATTACATTAAATGTCCCCTTTGCAAGAAGAATCTTAAAAATGAGCAAGATGTAATATCTAGGAAAACCCAGGTGAAGGACACTCATTGTTATCTCAGCAACTGCTTTAAAGGGAAGTGACCTCCCACAGCAAAGGGAGAGGTGTGAGCCTATGAGGAAACCTCTCTTAGAAGCTGGTTATGATTGCCCACCTACAATAATACTAATCCCCATCATGCTCTGAGAAGGAGGAAACCAGATTTTAGAGGCATGGTCAGAGTCCTCCCAGGGTTTTACCACTTGTGTCTCTGAATGGATAACCCAGAGAGCAAACCTGGAATCTGCAGCTGCTCTCAGTACGTTGCTGTTGGCCTCTAGAACTTCATGCCAACAACAGTTTTCAAATTTTCCTTTTGAAGGACTGTGTTCCGAACACCACGCACTTACATTTTTACACTGCTTGTAGAATAGGTTGAAAAGGTTACATTGCTTGAAATTTAAAAGGCGTATTTCAGTGTTCACATACGAAATGTATTTCACAAAACATTTCAAGTTCTTTCCAAAAGGCTTCAATATTTGGATGGTTTTTAAAACTTAAAAATTTCTGTTTCGATTCTGTCAAAGCTAATATTTTCCATTCACTATTTTTTTGCTTAACCTTTAGGATAAAAATGCCATCATTCTCCCAGGGCTTCTGCAGCATTCTAATATGAAGTGGCAGATTTTGAGAATATATATATATGGATTCCAGGGAACAATAATTCCTTCTATGTTTTATTAGAATGCAAATGGCCACTCCGTATGCTGGCTCTCCTCCAGAAAAGTTCAGATGGAGAATTAGATGGTATCATTTAAAAATTCAGCATAATTCTGCTCTTGCCAAAACCAGTCGCAACTGGTTTCCTGCTGACTTCAGCAAGAAAAAATTAGGACTAGTATTAACAGACTCTGACATCAGAGTGATGTGCTGGAACATCAGCATTACCAGACCAGAATCTTTTGTCCCAGAAGGTAAGCTGGAAGTGACATCCCACCCAAAAGACACCCTTTTTACAGCTCTCCATCAGGTATTGACATTGCAAAGCCACGCAGTGGATGTCTACATGGGATGCTTTCAGGAGGTAATGACAGGTCCCTCCCAGCCAGTGCTTCATCAGTCTCACTGCATCTCAGAATTTAAAACTGAGGTGAATCAAACCCCTTCTGGAACTTCACTCCTCAGAGCCGAGTGTCAGGCGGCAGCAGGCTGAGCAGTCACTGCTTGCAGCCAATTTCCTTGAGCAAGGTTTTGAAATAGCTTTGTGACCGTCCCCTAATGAAACTGGGGAAGGGGCTGTTTGGAGGAGTCTTACTCGACTGCTGAATGTCCCCTGCTTTCCAGTCATGGGGAAGGCTTCACGAGAGCTGTAAATGAGAGCACTGTGGCTCACGGCTCGTGCATCATGTTAAACATTCACCTTTTGGAAAAGATGGGAAACGGCAAAATAAATGGAGGCTCTAATTCTGGCGTTTTAACCCCATTTGAGTTATTAAACAAACATGCAAAGAGATAGAACAGAGAGCCCAAGCCCAGGCTATGTCTGGACAAAATAGCCAACCAGGAACAAATCTAAAACCCTTCCAGCTGCGTGTGGCTGTGCTGTGAAGGTGAAAGCATCCAGGGGTGGTTGAAGGCAGAGCATGGCTATCCTGGCTGCTGCTCCTCTGCCTGACCGGGGTGAGCCTGGCCAAGGGCAAGTCTGCACCCCCTTGAACCAGGGTCCCTGCTGAGAAGGGATGTCCACAGCTGCTCCTCCCCTTGCTCCAGAATTGCGGTGCCCAAACAGCTCCCAGAGCCATAGTGACATAAACAGCCTTCCTTTTTCAGCCATTTATTCACAGTCTGTTTATTTTTTTAAGGGGATTTTAAAAATTTGTTTGCATGTGAAAGAATCCATCTCTCAGGGAGATGATGGAAAGGAAGAAGTGAGTCAGGGTAAGTATCTGCATGGGTCTGTGTGTGTGGTTCAGGAGGAACTGGGAAAGCAATGCTGAAATAATCTTGCTTCTAGAGTTGTGTAGGAGCTGGTGTTGGCACAGGCATCAAGAATATTGGGAGCTCTATCAGTCCTTCAGGAAGTCTAGTGAAGTGACCTTGAATATCCTGAAGAGTCAGGGTTTGCTGCTGAAGTTTCTGATAGATGAAGGCAATCCTTCTATGTCTTCTCTAATTAGATTTTTAAGTGCTTCAGGCTGAGGACTGACTTTTCACAGGGGACACTATAGCATCCAGCACAAAGAATCTCTGATACAAATCAGAGCATCTGGCTTTATTATCCGAATAATGACCAAAACATAAATAGCATAATAATAAGATGAAAATGATACGATGGAACAAGAAGTAATACTAGTAATATGATAATAGCAATAATTATAATCACGGTATTAGTTATAATTATCTGATGGTATTCAGCAGACCTGATCAGAAGGCCGAGTTCAGAAGTGGAATGTGCCCAAATGTAACAGGTCACATCATCACTGTGAGAGGAACATCAGGGAGGAGCTGGTGGCTGTGGAGGTTCCTTCTTGGTGCAGTGTGTCTCTGAATGTCTCAGTAGGCAGTGGGAAGGTTTAATGCTACAATTCAGGATGGAAAGATAGGAACCTGGAGATGTGGTCAAATACCAGTATCTGGCATAGAGGAGTGGGTGACTGAAACAGGCCATCTGGGAAGAATTTCTCTGCCCCAAGTTACCTTTCTGACAATGAGGACCCCCCCATCTAAAGTAGTAATTTCAGATTCTTTGGCTGTAGTGAAGACAAACGGGCACTTCCAAGGCCAATTCATCCCCTCCTGAGAGCTGTGTCTGAACATACACTACATACCTAGATTCTGGAAATTTATACTTTCAGGGCTTCACATTGCCATGTTTAAAGTGGGTGTAATAACACTTCCTTTGTCATCTCCGCTGAAAGTGTCAGCACTTTGGGCAGCAACTCTTTCTTTTCCTCCAGCAAACACTAATACAACAAAGTCCTGGTCTTACTCGGGTTCTGTAAATACTACTGAAGTACCATTAGTCACCAGTAACAATAATTACAAAGGAAGTCTTCCTCAGTCTTCCTTAGATAAGCACTGAGTAATCCTGCTCCCTGGTTTCTGTTGAATAATGTCTCCCAAGCTTCAGGATGGTGGCAGATAATGTACTGTGCTACCAATCTGTGAGCCCTCAGCTGTGATTTGTATGAATCAATGCATGATTCAGCTGACACTACATCCCACTATTGACACCACCAGTAAACCTGGCGAAGTTGGTAAGTTTGGAACAGAGAGAAGCTTTCTAAAATGCCTCCTGTGCAACCTGGAGGGATGGCAATCACTTCTCTGCTCCCGTGTTGTCATGCTATGATGTCACCAATACAGGGAGCTGTGATGGGAAGTCTCCTGAGATATTGCCCCTTCTGAAGAGTCTGTGAGCTGCTGATCTATGCTGAATTACTGGAAACAAAGAAGTGCCAGGCAGGCGTGTCGTCCTGGGTAAGTCACAGCCAGGCACAGCTTTACGCCTGTAAAGTTTGTCTAGGATTTTTAGCTGAAAAGGGATTCGCTTCTAAGACTGGAGACTATCCATCAGAGTGATCCAGAAGACTCTACCTAGTGACTCAAGAGCACTCTTGAGCTGGCTTGGCAGTCCTCACTCTCCTTCCAAGAGAAATTCGTAATCTGCGTGCTGTTAATTGTATGAAGCTGGGAACATGGCACTCACTTCTGCAGACCAGACCCTCTAAAGTCTTACTTCAGCACTTGCACTTTACTGGACAAAATGGGAGGGGTAGAAGTGGAGCAGTGTCCTCATGAAGAACCTGAAGGGGCTTCACTGCCAAGCATCACTTGGGATGTGATTGGTAGAGCAGGATCAAAGATGTTGCACTCAGATAGAGTCCTCTCACACTTGTCTGTGGAGTATTTGCCACTAGCGGCCGTCCCTGTACAAACCTCCCTAGACATCCAGGATGAAGTTTGCCCAGTCATGACCCATAGGTTTCTTTAAAAGAGTTGTTTTTAGAGGCTAAATTTTCCATCAGTTGTACCCAGAGAAACTGGCACAGGGTCAGAGTGATGGCTCTCTGAGCAGGGAATGGGACATGAAATTAACTGTATCCCTTGCTGGCTGGCAATAACACAATTGTCCTCCATGAAGTAGATAGGAATCTTCATTTATGTCCAGCTCCTCCATTAATTAGCACATCGCCCAGTACTTACTGTGGTGGTATTTTTGATAGCCCCTTTCCTCCCTGGCTGCACAAGAAGAGAGGAATTGGGATAAATAACAGGTTACAGTGGGGGTCTGTAAGATGGGCCTTGCTGGTAGCCTGGGAAATGAAATCATCTATGAAACAGGAAATACAATGGACAGGCATTTTTTCCCCTAACACAAAATTGAGACTTAGATGAAAGCCACACATTCTTCATGCAAATCATATTCTTAATGAAAAAAACGGAATTTTTTTTTTTTATTCTGAACTTGTTTTCCTTTCAGTGTTTTTCTTCCCCATGTTTTCTAGTTTTGTACTTTCATTCAGGATATTGTGTTTGGTTTGTGTATTGTGTGTGTGTATGCACGTGCATGCATGAATAATAGATGTTTGCTAAGTGGGATTGTGCATTCCTGTCAACCTCTTTTGCAATCCTGTAATTTTGGCATAAATATATCTTTTTCCTCAATGCTAAATTGGGTTGACCCCAAATCAGTATGGACCAAGGGCAACTCTGGGACTAAACTGAATGATGTCTCTGGTAATGGAGAATGCATTAGTTATGCCAGTGGACAGATTCTCTGACAGGAGCTTAAACTGAACACTTAAGAACCGTCTTCAGCATCTTATTGTCTCTGATGAGATCATGATTCAGACTACTTGAGCAGTATCTCAAGTATGCAAACCCTCAGGGATTAGAACTGGCTCCAAGGACAGCATTTTGATGCATAGTTTAGAAAAGAATTCAGGTTTAATTAGCTTGTCTCTGCCAGCCTAAAGAAAATTGTCAAATAAGATCACAAACGGTGGACAGAGGCAGCCCAGTCACACCCAGGTGTGCTACTCAAGCCAGAGACACCAGTGACCACACAAAACCAAAATGCTGCTGTCAGATGCAGCCAAGCCATGGATCTACCAATAGATTCACCCGGTCAATCCTCCCTTCCTTCCCCTGCAGCCCTTCACTGTGCAAACAGGCTCCTACAAAGGAGATGCCTGCTTGACCCGCAGCACAGAACACTGCCACAGCCACCCATATGGTATTCAGCACTCCTGACAAATAAGCCAAGCTTTACCACAGCTCATACTATGTTTCTCAGGTTTCACATCCTTGTGTCCTACAGCCCTGCTCGGGTCCCAGGTCCCAACCAGTGACTGAAGGTCGCCCATAATTTTCAGGTTCTCCTTCTAGCTCACATTTGGCTGCTGTTCACATTCAGGTTTTTTGTTTCAATGTTCAAGTTGTGGTTTTCATGTCATGTTTTTAACTCATTTTGGACAATTGTAGCCCCAAGGGAATTCAGACCTAGACAGAGTCTACCAAGTTCAGCAGTACTGACAAGTTACATCTGCAGGCTGCTTCACAAATCCCTGCTATCTGCAAGAAATCCATGCAACTAGTAAGTGGTTATATGTATATTAGCTGGGTCAGGGAAAATAGAACCCTAGTGACATTTACAGAAAACAGGGTACTGGACTGAGCAGCACTGCAGCACAGAATTCATCCCCTGGCACAAAAGACTTGTGAGAAATCGTTGCACATAGCCCCATCCTTCCCTGTGCACTGGGTGGGAATTCTTGAAGAGAAGATTTCAGCAATTCTTATGTCAAGGTGTAAATATAAGTGTGTCTAGCATCTTCTATTGTGAAAACCTGCTTCTAGGTGATAATGAGTTGAAAAATTGAATTAATTTGTCTGAACCCTTCTGTGCTAGATGTATCTCTCAAGGTTGATTTTTTTCCTCTTTCTTTTTTTTTATTTTTCAGAAAAAAAAAAAGAAAAAGAAAAGAAAGAGGAAAAAGAAAGAGAAAAGAAAGAGAAAAGAAAGAAAGAGAGTGTTACTCTTTTCCGAGTAAGAAATAGCATGGAAAGGATTTGCCTGTATTTTAATAACATCACTCATTTGTTTTGAAGCAGGGTTTTAAGGTCTCATAGGGCACTCAAAGTGCCAAGGTGTCTTATTTCCTGCCACTTTTCAGTCGTCCCAAACTGCAAAAGTCATGAACATCCAAATCCTGCAGCCCAGACTTGCTCAGTAAAATCCCTTAAAATGTATCAGCTTGATTCCCTAAGGCTGGAATCTGTCCTTGGGATGCTTTGTCTCCCTCAGGCTTCTACATCCTGACAAGGCTGTCACTTGCAGCACCCTTCAAATGGCCTGAGCTTGCTCTACTGGAGGGATGCAGATGCTGAGAAGAACGTTGGTTCCCATCTATCTCCAGGCATCAGATGAGCAAGCAGAGGGCCTGTCTGTCCTAAGCTCCCCAGGTTCAGTAACTGCCTTTCTAGTAACTAACATGAAAAGATTGAAAAACTGAAGTTTGCACCAAAGAAGAGAGAAAACGTACCTAGGAGGGGGCAGACACAAATTAAAAGGCCAGAATCGAGGGTAAGATGGAAAGAATATGAAGGGGTGGAAAGGAAGGGCTTGGAAGCAGAAGTTGGATGTTAATGGCACAAGAGACAGGGCAAGAAAAATAGAACTAAGTCAGAGAGAGACAAGAAAGAAATTCAAGATGGGAAAAAAAGGAGGATAAAACTCATTGAGATGATGGAACATTCCCTTCCACTGGGGGATGGGATTATGAGTAGTATCTGGGAACGAAAACAAAACCAGACAGTGCTGGGAATAGAAGAAGGACTGGGAAACAGCAGGTTTAAGCAAAGGCAGAGGTGTAAGGAGAGGAGCAGCGAGAACAGAAACTGGAGATGTCCTAAGAGGAAAACAAAGACTGAGATAAAGGTTCAGATCTCCATGGAATAATGTGGAAATCCTGAATTAAGTCTCATATGCCCAAATTTTAATATATCTGCTTACAGAACAGAAGAACTGTGTGGATCTGCCTGCTTGTAGTGCCAGGTCCCTACAGGTGAGACCGAGTACTCTAAGCCTAACTCCTAGGAAATATGCTGTGAATCTAAAGGTCCCATAACTGCTGATTGCCATAGCATGAGAAGCAACATCCTATGGGAAGGAATATATATTTTCCAGTTTGTTTACTGCCTTCAAATTGCACTATGAATCCAAATCAAAGAACCTCGGGAAAGTTGGAAAAGAAAGCCTCTGAAAACGAAGTTGCTGCTCCACTGCATTTGCTTCATGCCACAGCCTTCTCTTGCAAACATCAGACAAATTTTGGAAAGGATCCTCCATCTTATTTAAGGAAGAGTGGTATATACATTGAGTCCAAGCAAATCTGAAATTCCAGGAGCAGAGGTACAAAAACGTCCTGCTCCCATACCTACAGCTGAAGGAAATGAGGATGCAACCCTGAACACAAGTGCCCTACAATTCTAGAAGCAGGATTTTGTGCATGAACTGGAATATTTGACAGCATAAAGAAAGGAGTCGGTGTAGGGAACATAGATGATAAAAGAGACATGATAATATTAAGAATGAAAGCCTGTAATTTGGCATTAGTAAATTGGCTACACTGACAACTATGGCTTTAATCTAAGCATAGCTACCTGGTTGTAATAAAAACAACACCCCTTCTTCTAAAAATAGTGTGAAAGGAAGTAAAAATATTATGAAAGAATTAATGTACTCTGATCATCATAGGAAAGACCACGAGGCAACTGATATTTCTGTGTTCAGTGCAGACCTTGGAAAGCATTCAGGAAAGCCTGCTTGGCACCACCAGTACATGGAGATCTTAATGAAATACTGAGCAATTACCCAGTCAGAAACAACATCTGTCCTGTGATTAGGATAAGGCCAGAGCTGTGTGTGCAGTCATGTAAAACCTCAATCAGAATAGGTACATATAAATAATCCAAACTTATTGCAGCTCTGTCACCCTCACTTGGAATTATGACCCTAGCGTTTGATTTTGGGGTAAAAAAATGACATGCTTAAGGCACTGTGCACCTTTGGTTTCACAACATAGACTGTTTTAAACGCTGAGAATCATAGAATTATAGAGTCGTTTTGGTTGAAAGACACCCTTAAGATCATCAGGTCCTACCATTAACCCATCACTGCCAGGTCAGCACTAACCCATGTCCCTCAGAACCACAGCTTTGAAACCCCTCCAGGGATCATGGGGACTCCACCACTGCCCTGGGCAGCCTGGGCCAGCCCTTGACAACCACTGCCAGCAAAAAACTGTTCCTCAGGTCCAACCTAAACCTCCCCTGGTGCAACTGGAGGCCGTTTGCTCTTGTCCTGTGACTTGTTCCTTGGGAGAAGAGACCAACCCCACCTGGCTCCCATCTCCTTTCAGGGAGCTGTCGAGAGCGAAGAGGTCTCCCCTGAGCCTCCTTTTCTCCAGGCTGAACAACCCCAGGTCCCTCAGCTGCTCCTCACCAGACCTGTGCTCTAGACCCTTCATGAGTTTCATAACTCTTCTTTGGACATGCTTCAGCACTCTTCCTTGAGTAAAAATCTCTTCACGTTTATAAATCCACACGGACTTGCTATGTTACAGAATTCAAAGTTGTCCCCAGAAAAATCCGAGTAATTTATTTTTTTTTTTTTTGGAAAGTGAAATGACCCAACACATTAGCAGTACAAAAATAGCAGGTATGATTTACTGAGCTATTTCTAGAGTACTCAAAAGATTGCATGATGAACAGATTCCTCTTAAGACACCATTTTTCATCAAGATCGATGACTTTACATCAGTGCATTCATAACTCCCAGCCGTACATTATCTTTTTTTCTCTTCCACTCCAGAAATTTAAGGCATCATGCTACTTCAGCTGAAATAGCAAACCCTGCACTTAGTCTGGATATTAAAGCAGCCCCCGTGGTAACATTCACAACTGTCCCTTGCAGTGCAAGAGCTCTTTGCATTGTGCTTTTATGTAAGATGTGTTTCTTTCAAATGTCCAGTCTGGCGATACTCCACAAAAATGAGAATCAAAGATTCTCATTTTTCAATAGGTCCCTGTAACTCACAGCAGTTGGTCTGAGGACTTTGCGCCCAGTTAAATTACTGAGGCTTAGAGTTTAACAAGAGATTTTAAGTTAATATTTGGTGTTTTTTGCAAACAGGTGATAAATTTACAGGTTCAACTGCATTCACACACGAGGAGTGAACTCTTGGGGAGGGGCTGGGATCAGGCCAGTTCTACAGAAGTAAGCAGTAGCAAACATTTCTCTTACTCATTTGTTTACCATACATGAGTGAATATGCCTAAGGAAGGGATTAATCAGGTCAAGAGCTATAAATCATGCAAAGACAACATTTGAGAGATTATTGCTGAGTAAACTCTATACTGGTGCAGTAACTCAGATGTTTCCCAATACATGACATTAGCAGAGATCCTTTGCTTACGTGGTGCAACAAACGAGTTTAACATTGGCTTCAAGTAATGTTTAAAAACTATGTAAGACTTGCAAGTAACAATTTCACTCTGCTTCCCTGTGCAAAAAAGAAAAAAAAAAGCATAGGTTTTCCAGGTTCCTAAAGATATTTTAGCCTGGAGAAAAGGAGGCTCAGGGGAGACCTTCTCGCTCTACACAATTCTCTGAAATGAGTTGGAAGCCAGGTGGGGTTGGCCTCTTCTCCCAAGGAAGAAGTGACAGGACAAGAGGAAACAGGCTCAAGTTGCACCAGAGGAGGTTTAAGATGGACCTGAGGAACAATTTGTTCCCCTTGAGAGTTGTCAGGGCCTGGCCCAGGCTGCCCAGGGCAGTGGTGGAGTCCCCATCTCTGGAGGGGTTTCAAAACTGTGGAGATGTGGTGCTGAGGGACATGGTTTAGTGGTGACCTGGCAGTGCTGGGTTAACAGTTGGACTTGATCTTAAACGTCTTTTCCAACTGAAACAATTCTATGATTTTATATTAAACACTTACAGGAACTCTGAAGCTTATTATACCTTTTAGAACACCTTTAGTTTCATCTGAATGTAAAGAGAAAAATGTGGTGGCCTCATCTAAGCAACAAAAAAAGTTGTCACCAGTAAACAGGAATAATTTGCTGCATGAATGACTCAAGTGTAACACCACATGGGTAAAGAGATTTGGTCAGCTTACAGATTTCACGAGTTTTAAGGACAGATAAACAACTAAAAGAGCAGAATTTAATGTCAGAGTCTCACTAAACCCATGTTCTCCCCTTCCAATCCCACACTCATGCCTGCAAATAAAGCCCAGTAGATATGTGATACCACGACTGCCACTCACTGCTCCTGACTTTGGTGCCTGGCTTTAAGCCCCGTAGGTTCTCCACATGAGCAACCTCACCAGTGCTCTCCCTCCACTCTGTGGATCTTTTGATCTCATATCACCAAATGGTGACCCAAGGGACATTTGGTTAATAAAGAAAAGAAAAAGAAGAGAGTTCTTCATAAAACACAAAGTGAGCAAAGCAGTGGGGAAGAGGGAAGGACTCAGTGCTCTTTCTTTTGAACATCAAGAAACTGAAGCACAACCACGGAGAGAGTAGTTAAGGCAGAGCATGGGGGAGGGGGGAAATTAAGAATTTCAAATAAACGAGTTTGCATAGGCAGGACCCAAGGAAATTAAGCCTGAACTTCTACAGGAAGTGTCAGTGTAGCCTTAATTGCTCAAAATTATCTTCAGAGGTTTGTTTGCTTGTTTTCCCTGAAAGGGGTGAAAGGAAAGACCCAGAACAGAAACACAGCATGCTTTCACTTCGAGAAATATGATCTAAAGTCATGAGGTGAGTGCACAGGTAAATGAAAAGCTGCCTCAGCACAAGCACCATCCAGCAATTCACCAAGGAACTGAGAGGACCTCTCAGACTGGCTTCCACTGCCCATCAGCACAGAATTTGTTCCACTGTTTGAGTGTTTTTATTACAACTCTTGACAGAAAAATGGAGATTTTCTGGGTTGGATCAGTTAAAGTTATTAGCACCTCAGAAGAAATCAGGGTAGTTCTTTCCAAGATAACTCTGTGACCTGCTGCTCAGGATGGAGTACTGCCCCCCATGCCCCCCCCAAACCAGCATCAGTTGGCATGCACCCAGGCCCACCAAGCCTTTGGACAAACACAGTGTCATTCTTGGCCACTGAGGCACTTGCGACCAACAGTTGATACCAACATAAATCAGTGTTTTACCGTGGCAGACTCCAGTCTTACTCAATGTCACATCCAGGTCCTGAGGCTCTTGCTTGCAGGGTAGGTGACGCTGGCACTCCTGCCCTCTCCAAGCAGCACAGTCCCTCTTGCCAAGGGATGCTACAATATTCTGTTCTTTTCTGTTAATATTTTTCAAACCTTTGCTAGCTACAGCAAATTCACCCCACCAAACCCAAGGAAATATTTTTCCCATTTAAGTTTGTTTTGTATATACATTTAGAAGTGTCTTAAGCTCTTCTACAGAAAAGCAGCACTTGAAATTCTGTTCAAACTTAAATGTGAAAGTTTTAACACCAATCAAAACATTAACAAAAGCTTAGCACAGGCAGCTGTCTTCAGCTGACTACTACAACCCGGCCACAAGGAAGTGATCTGCAATTCATTTAACTGTTTAAGGTCCCAAAGATGAGTGAGGCAAAGGTACCTGATACAACCGTTAACTCACAGAACACACTGTACCAAGCACAACCTGATGTCAGTAGGACCCTGAAACAAACATCATCTCCACAAGCGTTTCATCTTCTCCCTATGCATAACTGGGTATTCCAGGTTTCCAGACCCTAGGCCTTCTTTTTCCTTGTTAAAACCAGACAGCCAAGATCAGACAACACATTGATTTCACCGCATCATGGTATTTCCTCTTGCTTTGTTGTCCAAGAAAGAAGAGCAAAGTCACCACATTATTGCTCACTTGGGTGAGCTGAATTTAACAGTCCATGGGTACATCAAAGCACGAGAGAAACTGCTAGTCCTCAAGATCAGTGTTATGCCTGGGGTGACCCTAAACATCCATCCTATATTTAGCCTTAACAGGGTAAGTGAAATGTGTGTCAAGTACAGATATAGTCTCTCTTTTGAAGGCAACTAAGAAATGTATGTATAAATGAGTTTAGATAGAACACCCATGCAAAAGACTAACAGGCAGAAAACAACTTTTCACAGTATAGATACACAAAGTCCTAGCCACCTGGGGTTTTTTGTTTGTTCCATTTGGGTCATTTGTTTGGTTTGGGTTTTTTTTGTTTGTTTGGGTTTGGTTTATTTTTCAGTTAGGGCTTCAGCTTTGCTTCACTCTGGCTTTTGATGTGCTTACAGCTGAAATTCTTAAGAGGACAATGCCAAGGCACTGACATTAAATCATTTTGCATTGGTATTTCAGAAAGCTTTTTGCCACCTGAGGATAAGAAGCTACACGTGTACTTTTCCTTGAGGTAGCATTTTCAGTGGGGCATCCCCTGCAGCGGGAATTGCTTCTTCATATAAAGTTTGTCTTTCCAACTGGAAATTTGTTGGCCTATGAAAAGCTCTAGGAAAGGGTTATTGCAAGAGATTAGGCAGTAAAGGAAGGAATCTATGTCTGATAATGCAAGTTTAAGCTCATGGAAGTATCATTCTTTAGCTTTAGCCATCCTTACCACTTTCTCCTGAAGTCGGGGATGGTGGTGGAGTGGCAGCAGTAACACTGTGTTTGTCCCAGATGCTCTCCAAAATACCTGGCCAAAGAGATATTGTTCAGAACAGCTGTCTAAAAGACAGATAGCTCAAACAATCATACCGGAGACCGCAAGATAACTTTGGTAGAACACATCCTTAGTTCTTTGACAAGGACCATTGTCTTCTCTTAGTGATCCCAAAGAAATTACCAAGGGCGTATACACATGCTTCATAAAGAGAGGGACGCACATAGCTGCACAGCTGCTCTGCTACAGAAGCTTGTTTTCGTTAGCTGACCTAAACACCTCAGAATGAAGCGTTGAAGCTGCAGAAGCAGCTACTACATCAGCACACACTGGTTCCCTGCCCCCAGAACGTACCTGTGAGGAGCCCAAGCACTGTCTGCACCTGGTCTAGGAGCAGCTTGCGCAGCTCTTCCTTCCGGGCTACGCTGAGATCTTCCCGCGGACACGCCAGTTCTTCCGAAGTAGTTTTCAACATGATCAGTCCCAGAGGAGTGGTCACAGGAGACTGAATTAACTGAGAGGGAAACACATGAACGCAACATGTGGTATCAACACCCCACAAAGCTACCCGCTGCCACACGGGGGGTTAGTAACATGATTAGCAGTTTACAAGGGCTTCAAGGCTGAGGGAGTAGCAGTTCCCAGGCTGCAGCGCTGCGCTGAGGGGAGAGAACTGCAAGCATTCCATTTCCTGAGACATTAACCTACGATGTTGCAAGGGTTCAAGTACCATGGGAATCCTTGGGGTTTCAAGAGAGCTTTCATAATGTCATTGCACACGTTCTCTGCCCCAGCATGTTTACCAGTAACAGTTTGTTCCTTCTGTTTACTGCCTTCTGCTGACATCATCACTTCTCCGAATTGCCTCAGCACCGGCGATTCCAGCCCGTGACAGGGCTGTCACTGCAGCCAGGGGCAGGTCAGGAGCAGGCACCATCGCCCGAGCTATTTCTCATTCAAAAGCCCATCCCTTCCCATACAAAGAGCTGCAGCCAATAGTGGATGACACAGGAACACAGCCAAGAGATACGACCTCTCCTTGCACCCCTATGACATCTCAAACTGGAAATCACATTTACCCCAAAAAGAGGGACTGCTACCACAGAAAGAACCACAGTACTAGGATGAGAGAAAGCAATGTTGTTTGCTTTCAGTAGCCACTGGGATACTAAGGACATATTCAAGTGGGACAAAGTTTTATCCTCAGCTGAAATTCAAGGCTGTTCATCCGGGACATCCAAAACAATTTATTTCTTCCTCTGGGATAAAAAGCCTAAAGCCAACTGAAGTTACCACAAGTAATCCTTGAAGTCATAAGTTCTGTAATATGGTCTGACCTTGGTTCTAATCTCCTTGACCCATCAAACCAGAGACATGCTGAGTTCACACTGCTAAGGCTACACAGTTCAGTGAAGTACATGGGGAGGGAAAAAAAGCCCATCTAAAAGCTCTTAGTCTAGATGTACATTGGCTTTAAAAAGGAAGCACAATGGCACAGGAGCAGACCACTAAAAATAGAAAACGAATTTAAACTGCAACTTACTAACAAGCTGTCTAAGAGACTGAACAGCTCCTCTCAGAGTATTTTCTGACAATATCAGGAAGTTTAGCAATACCTTGCGCCCTGAAACTTCAGTAACATTAAACAAATTTCATACATCTACAGAAGTAGCACTTTCTACATAAAATTACTGGGTTTGCATAATGCCAACACCATAATCCAAGCTACTTTTCTGCCCCATCCCTCCAATGATTCAGTAAAAGTTCTAGAGACTTTAGTTAAAAGTACCACAAGTTAAAAGGCCACAAGGTAGGGATCAGGGGGACAAAGTCCCTCCCACTGCAAGTGAAGATCAGGTTCGTGACCACCTGTGGAACCTGAAGCTACACAACTCTATGGAACCAGATGAGATGCATCCCAGAGTCCTGAGGGAATTGGCTGATGTAGTTCCCAAGCCACTCTCCACTATATTTGAAAAGTCCTGGCAGTCAGGTGAAGTTCCTGGTGACTGGAAAAAGGGACACATCACACCCATTTTCCAAAAGGGTAGAAAGGAGGACTCTGGGAACTACGGACCTGTCAGCCTCACCTCTGCCTGGGAAGATCATGGAGCAGATTCTCCTAGAAGAACATTTCCCTCTGAAGCTGAGTTGACAAGCAGAGGCTTAAGGAAAAACAGATACCCAAAGTGGGCTCTGCAATCACTTAAGATAACCTACAACGTGCTAGAAAAACAAGTAGCTCAGAAATTCAATTGCGAATCCAGGTAAAATGAAAGCCCAAACTGTAAGTGTAGACAGTTGTTTCAGAGTACTTGTCACATTGATAATTCACCCTAAAAAACTGCAGCATGTCACACTATATGGTTACAGAAAGCTCTCTGAAAAGAGATTACACCAGTTAGTAACAAGCTCTGTGGGCCAAGTTAGTATTTTTTAACTTTTGCAATTAATGCTAGAGACATTTGTCTTAAACTCAGGACACTCAGGGAGGTTTGGTTTGTTTGGTTTTTTTCCCTTTGATTTTTGTTTTAATAGCTGCCTTGTCTGGGGGCATAGCTTCATGCAAATCATGTAATTACATCAGCATAAAGACCGTGCAGCACTTCAGTTTACACTCGGCTTCTTTAAGCCAATTATGAACAATTTTAAAGAGTCCTGGTAACCAAGAAGGTGACCCAGAGAAGGAGTTCTGCAGTAGCCTCATTAGGCTCCAGCAGCAGCGAGCTGCTAGCCTGGCTCAGACGTCACTGCAGAGATGCTGAATTACAACCAACATTCAAACTAATGGCACTGTCTCAGCCAGGATCCTCAGACACATACTCCAGGCTCCCTGCAAGAGCCCTCTTACCCTGACAACGTTACATTAGTGACCTTACATGATGAGGTGCCAAAGATTTTCAGGATATCTTTGGCTATTAGGTGAAAAATCTCCAAAAGCCACATTCAGAAACTTTGCTTTTGAGAATTACTCTGTGATGCATCCATAGTTTTACTTTTTTCTCTAAAAAAAACAAAACCAAAGCAACCCACAACCCTCTTAATTTTCAACAGCTTCTCCTAAGTATTTAAAATTTGAAGTGAAGTTGATACTTGTTGCATAGCATTGTTCCTTTGTCAAAAAATTCGTAACATTAGAGAGAAATGTAACACGTAGAAAGCTGAGAGTTATTTACAAAACTAAAAAGGAAAAGGAATTTAAGAAGCAGCTTGGGTTTTCATGTAATTAGTTAATCTCCGTCAAGGGAAGTCACTACTCAAGGAAACAAAATAACATCTCTCTGTGAATGAAACCATGTTTTCCCTTTAGAAACTTCTTACCTGCAAGATGTTTGTGAAAAAGTCATGGTAGAACATTGGCCAGTCTTGCCGGCCGATATCCACGATGACTTTGCAGAGTTTGTTCCTGATAAAGTAAGGCAGAGTTTTATGGTGAGCTAGGAGGAGTTTGGGCAGGCAGCTGCGGATCTCCATTTTGTCTTGAGATGGGACCCCAAGCCACATCTTATTGATCAGGTTCTGGAAAAGAAACAGACCTCCCAAATGAGCTCATCTCAGACGCGCTTGACTGAAGTCAAACAGCGAGAAAACATGGAGACAACGCGGGGACAAAGCACTGGGGAGGCAGAGCTGCTCCAGTTTGCCTTCCACAATTCACGGGCAGGGAACAAACCAGAGCTTCCAAATCTATCCAAGTCTCTCAATGACCAAGCCTGGCCAGTAAAAAAAAAATAAGCACCTATATTTGATGCAGCTCAACCTTCTCTGCTGCTGTGCACAGGCCAGTAGATAAAGAAACAAACAGGTATTAGGTTAAAGAGAAGATGTTTCTCTTTTGTTAGAGCTCCACACAGGCTCACTGGGCAAAGAGCTGGTAATTAAGAGGCTCTAGCTGCTGAGCAGTCTAGGACCAACCCTGATATCACTAACAACCTGGAGAGGTGACAGTGTGCAAACTCCACTAAGCAGGAGAGCAGCACCACTAAGTGACCTGGAGTAAGCTTTGCTACTTAAGGGGGTACTACTCTGGCAGCCAAAGACAGCGAGGGCTTGAAGCTGCTGAACAAACTCACTGAGCTTGTCTCTCACAGGAGACACAGTGTGTGTGATGAGCTCTAAAAAACCCCCAAACCCACCCTCTCACCACAAGCTTATCAGAATTGCAGATGCCCTCCAACATTAGAGAGTTTTAGAAAAGGTGGGTTTCAATGCCCCAGAAATTGCCATCAAGATCTCTTTGAATACACCATCATTTCCATTAACTGACAACTGACCAACATGTAACCATTTTACCTGGGCTTGGGTCAAGCAGAACTAGTTGGCATGCACAGAAAGCACTTGCACTATCTTTTAACCTTAGACACCTGTTATTTTCCCCTCTAAAGGGGAAAAAAACCTCATAATTCTGCCTTGTTGAAGCAGAAAAAAAGAAGGGAAGCAAGTTTGGTTTTAGATGACTGATGCCACTCTGGTGTCCTGAAGCCAAGCTGTAAGGTCACTGGAGTGACTGCCTTGCAGGGACAGGACACCACTTCAGCAGAAAGCTTTTAGTCCACTTAAAGCCAGACAAAAGCCAAAAGGCAGCAGAGTTGCAAATTGCTTTCCTGCTGTACTGTGATCCCATTTAGGGGCTCTGGAGCACTGGAGCATTAGGAGCTGAGCCTCTCAGGATAACTTACTGCTACTGAGGCGATCAATGTCTGTACCCATCTGCAGGCATATAGCTTGGAGAACCTCAAACCAGGAGATACTGCAAAGGGGTTTGTTGCAGAAAATGGAAGATTATTCATGGTCAAAGTAGATCCAATTCACAGTACAAAGGTACCATACAGAGATACCAGTTTACAGTGTACAAAGGTGTATTTATACATTAAGTTGCTCAAAGAGGTTGGATTGGGGTTTTTCTCACAGAGTAGATCCAGAAGTATTGCTTCAAAATAACAACGACCCAAGCAAATCAGAATTCCTCAACGCAAGCCCAGAACGAGTGTTTCAAAAGCCCAAATAAAACTGTAAGGTGCTTTAGTTTTAATATTTATGCTTTAATGCCCACTGAGCTTTGTCTTACTCATTTGACCTGAAAGTGGCAGTTCTTTCACATGTAAGATGGTTTGGGGAAAACGTTCTCTCTTCCAAAAGCAAGAAGTGAAACCAATTCATCTGGAAGGGGGCCATGAGGAGTTTCATTCCAGATCCACTGTGAACTTCCTAGACATTCTAGAAAATACAACTTCCTCAGGAAGTTTTGGGAATGATCCTTGTGTTTATATACACACTTCTACTGACATTCAGTACTCACAGGCAGTGGAAGACTGGTAAAGCTGCAGGCTATGGTTATAAGGATCAATCCACAAGGACCAGTCAAACTCACAGCACTACAGTATTTACTTGGAAATTCCAGCTCCTCAACAGAGAGATCCTAGTCTGTGGACTCACACCCCTCACACTACACTTGGGCAGTGATTTCTTTGTTGTTCTTAGTTCTGGGCACAATTATTTTTTCAGTCCTACTTTCCCCCCACCCTGATCCAGACAAGCAGAGGCTCAACAATCAAACATGGTTTTCCCTCTTCGTGAACACTGGTTTAATTATTGCAGGCTGCTGCTGTGTGACCTTCACCCCCGGGGAAGGGAACAACACCCACACCAGTTGTCACCATCACCCCTTTTTGAGAAGAAGGTAAACCACATTCAGTTTGCAGATTGAGACTCCCTATGCAACCTCAGATAAATGAGGTGAACATTTTAAGTGAAGATGTCAACGATGACAACGTGAATAATTTGCCAAAACCTACAACTTTTAAGAACAAAGTTGTTCACTCTATCTAAAAAGCAGCCCATTGCAAAGGATTACAAACCACCTCTGATTTAGGAGCAGAGCTCAGACCAGCCCAGACAGGAACACAATGCAGAGGCCACAAACAGACCAGACTATCATTAAGGAAGCCTATTTATTATTGACCGAACCCCAGAATATTGTTCGGGAAAGACACTCCACCAGTCACTGAGAAATCAGTTGATAAAACAGCTGTTCACAGAATACTTATGTTTCTTCCAGCAGATATACAAATCAATATTTAGGCTTTTAACCATAACTGATCTTTTATAAATAGAGCGGGATGTGGTTCTTCTGCAAGTGACCTTATCTCTGTGACTAACACAAGCTCAGGGGATGTAGTTCGAGAGCACTAGCCACAGCTACAAGATGCCAGAAAAATAAAAGCAACTTTGTCTTCCCTCTTAGCATTAAAGTTTGCAGGAGCTAGTATCAGGTAATCATGTACATATTTCTGGCCATAAAAAGAGTACAAAAGCAATAACAGTCTTAAAAGCACAGTGCAGAAAACTCAAGCAGCCTCTGAAACTGTAGGTAGTTTGTACTTCGAGATGCCAGGAAATTAATTCTTCAATTTGTGTACAAAGATTCATATTCTCCTACTCTTGCCATTAAGCAACCTCTCTCAGAGAGAGCAATAAAAGCATCTTTTATCACTGTTCTTACTAGGACTGCCATTTCAGACAAGCATCTTCCAACAAAATTGATTGCCACATAAAACTGCACCAGACAGAAAATGCACCAGGCAGGCAACAGGACACATCTTACCTCAAATACAGTCAAACTGTACATCATTACATAGTCGTTTCTTGTACTTGAGAGGAAATAGAGGCAGAATCTCCAGGCTCCTATCTGCTGGGCAAAGTTATTTAAAAGCTCCTCTGGAAAAAAAAAAAAAGTAGTATTAAAAAATTATATTACAATTCTTAAGGTGTAAACAAGTCCCTAACAATGTATACTGATAGCACAGTAACACACTGAGCATGGAGGAAACCCTGTGTTCAGGGAATGACTCAACCCAGAGGAAGGGAAAAAACCAACATAAAAATCACACTCTGATGTATTAAAAGCAATCTAACGATAGGCTTTAATGAAAAAAAAACCCAAACAAACCAGTATGTCACTTTAGAATACAGTTTTGACATAAATACGATACCAGATTAATAGGTCAGTGTTAAAACAAATCACACACAAAAATAAATCTTATTACGAGCATTACCATTTTATCTATAAAAGCCAAATGCTGGGATACCAGGTCCCTGTAAAAGACCATGGGTTATTTCAGATGACACACGTTATCAAACACTCTTGGTTTAATGCAATTGCTCCAAGAGCCACTGACTTTGCTGTAGGTCAGCATATCAACAACCACTCCCAACATTCAGGTACAGGATTTGGTCATCCCAGATCAAGTGACTACACACCAAACGTGGCCAAGGGAAAAGCTGCCAAGGGCTGATTTACAGGCTAATCAAACTTAAGCCTTAATCAATTGGTTGGTTTCCTGCAATTTCAGCAGGAAAATGGAGGATGTCAAAGGCTTTTACCTTTTCCACAGCAGGAGATCTCCACAATGTGTGTGTGCGTGCGTGAGATAAACTTCCCTAGTTGCTTATTCTTTATTTTACCAGATTTCTGGCAGAAGTCTTTCATGCTGACCATACTTTTGGCACTGAAGCTAGAGATGGCAGAAGTTTGAGAAGAAAAGCAAACCGACTAGTTATAGCCATTAACAGTGGATTCAAGAAGCTAATCCAGAGCACCTCCAAGATCTCTGCTGGTTTGCAGAAGGCCATCTTGAATTTAAACACCAGCCAAAAGGAAGCCTCACTCTTTATCCTGACTTGTCATTTCACACTGACTAGGACAGTCTTCTGCTTTCCCTTCTTAATGATGAACAGACCTGAAGTCCATGCTCTAGGCAGAAGGCAGAAGTTTTCCAGGACACACAATTCAATAATGTCCAGGCAGAGAAAAGCATAACAACCTTCTCCTACTTCAACCAACTTACTATTCCTGAATAAAAAAAAACCTGCATCTCCACGCTCACAGCAGTAGACAGTTACCAACATACTAATTACCCTGCCATGGGATCTCCAAAACCCAAACCACAGAAGCCTTTACTTCAAGTACATACACGAGGCAGAGAGGCTAAGATGCCAGTTTGGTCTCAGATCAAGCACTTGCATTGGCTGTGTTTAACATACCAGAGTCACCTCTGCTGAGGTCTGCAGGCAGCAGAAAGCAGGAGGCCAGCCTTTAGAAGTGGCGTGAACTCACCTATCTCGCGTTTCCGCTCATTTGTTGTGCAATTGTGGAAAAACTCTGTCATTAGACTCTCCAAAGCACGTAGCGAGGCCTCCTCAGATGCCTGGGAACGACATTTAAAGGAAAGAGTTAAAGCTGCCTTCACTCTGACTTGCGCTCGGGAGGTCGGTGTCCTTCACGTCACAGACGCACCCAAAAGACAATAAGGGCACGAAGTCCAAGTGGAGGGCAAAATGAAATCTGGAATTTAAACCACTCATTGGTGTCAAGTAGCAACACGATTCGTCCACCACAAGTGAAAGCTTTGGACGTGAAGGACCATTTGCTCAGCTGCATTAACAAAAACAATACAAGAAGTTCCCTTTTTTTTTTTGGTGCCATTTAGCAATTTTAAGTTAGCTCATCCTTGTCAAATACTTCTCAGAAAGACAGCAAGTTCAAGTGAAGAAAGAGGCTTTCAGATGTTTAGAGATAATAAAAAACCAGCAACAGCATGGGGAGCATGAACTCTGCGAGGACACCTGACACCTATTGCTCTCTTTGCCTCAGTGCCACACTGCCATGTGTGACACCAAAGGTGCTCAGGAAGTAGCACCTTGAAAGATGAAGGAATTTCCAGCACTTGGAAAAGCAATATACAAGTATTCAGCAATCTGATTCAAGAACATGCCCCCTCACACCCAAATCTACCTTCTGTTATTGGAATTCAGCAGTTTTATAAGTCCTAAAAACCCCCAAAGCAAACCAAAACAACAACAAACAAAAGAGCAGCATTAGTACACAGCCATTGCAAGGTCACTGTAGTTTCACAGCTCTCTGGAGTTGGGATGATTTTATTCCAGGAACAGCTCCCCAACAAGCTCAGCCTCTCCAGTTTTGCTGCACTCCCCATAATACGGTCTACGGCTGATAATGGGCAGCCTTCAAAACCACTTCTGCTCCAGCACAGACCACGCCATTAGTCATTCCTCTAATGTTTTCAACGCAAACTATCAACAATAAATGCATCGAGATTGAAGCCCCAACCTTCCTCTGCACAGAAGCAAAGCAAAGCACTAAAGAAAACCGAAAGCTCTGCCTCAAAAATAATACGAACGGAAACAACCCCCGTGACTGGCAGCCCTCGGCAGAGAGATGAGCAAGTGAGAAACACTGCAGGACCTCTGCTAGTTCCCATTTCCACAGACAGCACGACAGGGCCAAGCAGAAGGACAACCTCCCCAAACAGCCTGGGGCTGGGTGAACACACCCCCCACACACACACCCCCCGGAGAACCGGCATCTCCGCAGCACAGCCTGAGAAGACAAGTGCAGCTCTGCTCTCCAAACAGCTGGAAAGGGATGCTCTGTAGGACACCACACATCTTCAACCACCCATCCAAAAAAATACTGAATTTCAGCCTACCTTTTCCCTATTTTTCTTTTTAAAGACCCGCTCTAGAAAGCAAGGACTACTTTAGCGAGAAATGCTCTAGTGGGAAATTGAGTTAAAATAACCTACAATCAAATCAAAGCCACTTTGCCAGCTTAAGCAAGATCAAGCACCCATTATCACGCCTCTTTAATCCATTTATCCATGATCTCTGCAAACAGTCCCTGGCCCTGTAAACTTGCCCTCAAAACCTGCCCTTCAGCCACCAGTCTCCTCCTCCCACCAGTCACCATTTCCCAGATAAAAGCAACACTATGAATAAAAGCCTCACTTGAAAAAAAAAAGAAGTACTTGATTAAGTGGTGCCCTTAAGATATCACCACGCTGCATTTCTTTCTGGGACATGGCATTTTTGCAAGTTCCTCCCAACTAGATCCAGACACACACACACAGCGTGTTCATAAACCCCTGCAACTCACGTCTCTGCTGCTCAACATGGAGTCACTCACCAGTAGTTTCTGATGCTAAGGCCTCACAAAGAGGAGTTTCCAAACAATTTGATGCAAATTCCTCTGTGAGAGGCACTGTTCTCCCCCTCCACCCCTCCGCTGGACAAGAACAGGATCACCTCAGCTCACAGAGAAGCGTTAGCTCTTCACACACAAATGGCAGGGCTCCATCATTTTTGGCTAGTTAACTCAATCCTTCTTTAGGAAGAGCAGTTAAGGGTTTGGGTTTTTTTTTCAAGATTCAAGATTTATTTCCCAGTTTTGGAAATAAATTGCAGAGTTCTCATAAATCTTGAGCATCTGACATGTCCTCCACTGACTTCAAACCGCCTCAGCACAGAGATTTTGAAGATGACGGAGCCAAATCCTAGGAACACACTTAATCTTTTCTATAAAAACACCACCACCACCACAACGTTCCAGTCAGAAAACAGAGAGCACAACGCAAGCATTTCATGTAAAAAGCCCAGGCTGAACAGAATCCAAGACCAACCTGAGCAGAAAAAAACAGCATGACCTCCAAGACTGTTTTCTTCTATTTGACTTCTCCCGACTGTTCCAGAGGTTTGGCCAAAGGAAGGTGGAGTAGCACACATTGTCTGAATTAATCAAACCCCGGCCCAGGATGGGCTCTGCAAACAGGAGAACCTCCCAGGTCTTCCTCCAAGTGCCATCCAAAGGCCACAGCCCTTGGGTAAGAAGGCAGAGTTGGTCATTAGCTAATGTCTTGTTGGGTAGTCCTCAAGCTGACCATTCCTGGAGCATGCAGTAATTACCCACCTTCTAAACAAAGGCTCCAATAACCCGGTCATTGAAATAAAGAGGACACAAGCTGTTGGAGAGCTGCAGAGCATATTTGCTGTACCTATATCCAGACACCCTAGAAAGTAGATTATATTTAGTGGGGCTATAAGAAAAGTCGAGTTGCTTGGAGGACCTGCAGCTGGACCTGTCTGTAATATTTCCAGCTGCACCTCAGTATTGTCACTCACGTTAATATGCAGTTTGCTTTCTTCTAGGGCTCCGTGTTTACTTGGCACTGAAGGAAAATATCACCAGGGGCTGCAAAGAGAAATGCCAACAAATTGTGCTACTGAGCAGCACCACGTGGACATCAACAAGTGTCTCAGCCCTGACCAGATCAAACCCCACAGGCAGTTGGAACCAGCAGCACTCACTTCACTTTCTGTCTGGTCTAAAACTGAGCCTTTGGGTCACGGGCAAATTTCATTTTTAAAGAGTTTCCAAGGAAAGTCATGAAGTCTGGACCATCTTTAGCAGAATTTACTGCAGATTTCTGGGTGAGGGCTGGATGTTTGCCTCATCTTCAGGAGGCGTTATAAAATACTCAACTATTAAACGAGAAACGCTTCCCACTTGTTTCACAAGTTGTAAAAATCTCACCCCTCCACCCTCAATGTCTCAGGCTACTCAGGGATGGATCAAACTGCCAGGAAATGCCATTTGATCTCCTCTGTCAACCATTTAAGAAAAATAAACAAACAAAACCAAAACACAAACTAAACACACAACCACTAAATCCTCTGAATCCCTTTTGCAGAGCAGGTAATGTGAGCTTTTCACCGCGAAAACCTTTGGATTCACAGTTCTGGCTGAGCTCAGAGCTGCAGGCTGCTGCAGGGAGGGTCTCAGCTGCCAGATCCAGCAGATCCTCCAGCCAGAAATGATGTCCTCAGTCACATCTTGCTCTGATGAACAAGTTAGTCATGCATGAAGGTGAGCAAGTGGGTCTAAAGGCCAGTGCACCAACGACTGCAGATTCCTGTGGTCCAGGAGGACATCCATACCTTGACCTAGACACATTTCCAAGACAGCATCTCCAAGGTGTGTGATAGCTGGTTCTCCCCAAAGCTGCTGTGCTATGTTGGGTCCATGCTGCACGGACTGGGAAAGCATCAGGTCTGCCCCAAGTATGCTGTTCCTGAAAATGCCCTGTCTGATCCGAGCAGTGACTTGGTATGGAGTGGGATAGAGCCACTGTCAATCTACATCCCCATTTCCCCCTCATTAGGTTTGCTAAAGGCGTTTCATTAACAGCTATCAAGCCAGAGGTGGGGAGCTGCTTACTCATACCATTTATCTACGAACCCCAGCCTTTAACACCAGGCTCATACAACGTCCACAGCTGAGACTGCAGCTTCCAATTTTGACAGAAATTATGAGATGCTATGAAGAATTTGCACATTCAGAAACATTTTCCATCTACCAAAGTACCAAAAGGAGCTGCAAAACCTGGACGTACCAGCTGACTTCAGGGCTATTGTTCAATTACACTTGAAGATGTATGAGCCATTATCTGATTTCTGTTGATTAAGGAAAAGAAATATTAATAACTGCTAACTTACTGCATTTTAAGCTGTTCAAACCCCTGAAGTTCTAGAGAAGCAAAATCTTTGTACCTTGCTGCTTAAACCATGACTCTGTAACAAGTTCACTTCAGCCCAGAGCTTGTGACTAAAGCACTGGGGTAGGACAAGTTACTCATCCAGTTCTGGTGAATAACAGAGGAATGACGTTTGCATTGCAATTTAGAGACTGCACATTTACTTTAATAGAAGATACAATGCTCATTTCAGTTTGCATAGTACCTGATCATGCTGGAAGATGGGAAAGTGCTTTATAAAGCTATTTCCATTTTCTCTACAAATGCTTTCATTTAGAGTTCACTTCCTATCTTTTAACTTCGTTTCACATTCTCCAAAGTGATTGTTTCTTCTAGAGGAAAGCTTTTTTCCTAATGCTTTGCCATAAAAACACAAGCTGTTAACCTTTTAATGTTTGCTATTAACAGTATCGATCATACAAACGATGCTCTAAGTACAGCAACTCGGGCTGATGATGACTGGGAGAGGAGGGTTGTGTCTGTTGGGTTTTCCTCTATTGTGTTTGGAAATGGGTATCACTCCCAGACAAAACTGAGGTAAGCCGTCCACAAAGCCCTTGTTTAGTAAGGTGTTAATTGCAGCTGCAGTGTTACCAATGTGACTTCAACCAGCTGTCAGGCAGCACTGCAACACCTTCCTCTGACCTGGAAGAACAGATTTTACACCACACAGGCTGAACCTTAAAACCACCTCCTCCAATGGCAGGGAGAAGAAACGCTTGCACTGCTGAGCCTCTGGAGGCCTCACCACAGATCCCTCTACACTTCAGAGAGCACAGGATCTGCCTGGGAGCTGTTATTCACCTCCCCTCTGCACCCCATCACGTTTTTATTTCAGACACCCACTCTTGTTCCCCCTCAACCCCTCCTTCAACACCTGCACTGCTGAAGCACTTTCCACACTGTATCTCACACCTACCACCCCCTAAAGCCTCCCTGCACCCTACACTGACAGCAAATGGAGAGCTTTTTCCAGAAAAAAAACCCTTGGCTTCCTAATGTTTGAACCTGCTTCTATATCCCCTTTCTACCCATCACATCTCCTACCAGTGCAAGACCCACAGCCCAGCACAACCCAGCCAAGATTTGGATCTCATCACATACTACCCACCTAAAACGAGCATCCATGGACCAGCCTGCACACTGTGGGAAACCCGCTTGTTTGGTGTGTCCCTAGCAGGAACTGCTGCAATGTCACCAACATGCCAGTGCACAGGGTCAAGAAAAGAGAAAAGCACACACCACAGCAGCAGCTGTGAGTATAACATAACTCATCATCACCCGGCCTTTGCTTGATTACATTGTCCCATCCTCTTCCACCTCAGAGCCGCCTTCTAGGTTTGTGCAGTTACTTACCAGTTAGACACAGGCTAATACAAACCCCCACACCTTAGATGCTGAATGTTCTTCCTTTTTTTTTTGTAATTGTTTTAGATAACTATCAAGGAAACTCAGTCCAGACCAATTTAATAATACACATACCTAACATACTCATTTAAAAATTACCAGGGTGTCTTTCAGAGCCCCTCCCTATGTGAGCCCTAACCTAACATGATAATGAACACGTAAATTAGTAATTACACTCTCAAAGACTGTGGGTCCAAAAAAGCCTTCCTTTTGCAAAAAGGAAAAGCAAAACAGAGGTATTACCACCCTTCAGCAAACCCCTGAAACAGCCCTGGGTCACTCTGGGGGTGTGAAGTTCCTGACAGCAGCGCAGTATTATTTTCAGCGACAAAAGCAGAATTATGGAGCCTTTTTTTAAAACACACGTATGACACCCAGCACATCCTCTCGAAAGGATGAATGCACACTACTGAGAGGCAAAGCTGTGTAGCTCAGAAGCACTGTTACTTACTACATTTCATCATTTCCAACAAATGATTTCAGAAATCTGGGGTTTCACACTTTCTGCCAGGGTCTGCTTGTATCAGCATAGCTTACGTAGAGGTCCTAAATCCAGCGACAGAAGGCAGGCCCTGCCACATCCGTGCTCCCCAGCAGCACGCTCCTGATGGTATCAAGACCCAGCTCAGCCTTTATTCTCAATTTCCTTGTTGCATTTCAGAGATGTTTTTGTGGTTTCACGAACTGAAACTAGACTCGGCTTCACTCCGTGCTTTGATAGCAGTTCAGGCTCCCGGAGCCATTTCAAGAGATCTGGCTGCAGAACACAGCCCGCTTCACCTGCTTCACTTGTTTCAAAGGACACAACTTTAGCAGCTCAGTAATGAGACGTAGATTTTGCAACCCCATTTCTATTATACTATAACTTAAGAAAAAGAAAAAATATCTACTATGAAACCACGAATTACTGTTCCAGCTCAAGGCACTTGGTAGTGGGACAAAGGCACCACTCTCCTCTCGAGCTCCCTGCTGGGATGGTTCAGCACCAGAGCTACTCAAGGCCCTTCTGCCTGCACAGCTCCTCAGGAATCAATGTATGTTATTGGAACATCAGCTAAGGACTAAAAATGACTCCCTGCCATGGAGTCTGCATGGAACAGGCTGTGGAGAGCCAGCAGTGATAATCTGATCTCTCGAACAGCATAAAGAGATCATCTTACCTGTAAACACTGCCTGCTACACGAGTTACCGGGCACCTTTTTCAATACCTAAGGGATCTTATTTCTTCAATCTTCTTGTACAGGCAGGTTCAGTTAACCAGGCTTCAGGTTTTAAGATTCAGCTTTGACTAACAGGCTCAAGTGGCCGAGCCCGATTCTTTCTAAACTGGCAGCTCTTAATCACCACAACCCAGTCACCAGCTCGTCCTCCACCAAGCGCTTCACGTTCGCTTTGCTGCTCACAAAAGACACTCACGACACGGAAACACTGCAAGGATAGAGCGTTTGAGTTCAACACCTAGAAAGCCTCTCAGAAACCCGCAGAAGGAATAAAATAATCATAGCAAGGTGGCATCAGCAAAGTCGGATTTCGACAGAGCGCTGTTACAAGCCACACTCTTACTGAGGATGAGCACAGGAGCCATTCACAGGCCCCCGCAGCCCGGGGAAGGCAGGTCACATGCTGGTGACTTGCCAAATGATTTGCTGCGGTTTAGCTGCTGGAAAAGACTTAGCAACATATTATTTCCCCAAACAGATAGTTGCTAAAATAATGATACACAGAGACGAGGTGCGGAAGCGTCCAAAGCAGACTGCTCAAGATCACTATTCTGCATCACACCAAGGCACAGGGGTTGCAGGGGGGTAGCAGCATCGCTTTCTGGACTTACGACTTCATTTTGACAACCCAGCTACAGTCACTGGACTTTCCTCAGCAGCCACTTGGTTCAGATAGTTCTCAGCTGCTGTCCACCACTTTTTAAGCCACCACTGAGAACAATTTTCAGTCTGTTAGCAGAAAAAACAAGCTGTAAAGTCACAGTATGCTCTTCAGATGGCCACCACACAAGGTGGATCATCTGCCAAGGGTGGTCAGCCGGGCACGAGCTGCTTTCTCGATGCTAAAATACCACACCTGGTGACTGTGGTTCCTTCCCTCAGCACAGAAGAAAATTCTTGCAGTGAAGTCCAGAAATCTGCATTTCTGAAGGGAACGGTTTTGCAATCTCAGTGTTTGGGTCTGTCCTTTCAACTCACTCCCTCTCTTTGCCAGGTTCCTCAGGATGTGCCACAATTCAGATGAGCCTGTGACACCTCAGAGAGATCCCATCCCTTCTTGTAAGGCAGAAGTTCTGGGACCTCGGTCACAGGGTACAAATCACTTCCCAATTCTCTGCATAAACAAATCTAGGCTTGCAGAAACAGGAGCAAAGGGCTGGCCCAAACAAACACATGCAACATTACTCACATGGAGAAAACACTTCTCCTGCTGCTTTAGGTGAAGTAACCTGAGTTTTAAACAGGCAGGTGGGAAAAACATCCCTTTTGATCTCTTTTGATCATAAGTCTGTTGAAGGGGAGGATATTTGTTTATAAAAAAACCCCTGTTCATAAAAACTATTTATAAAAATAAAAAGGTGTTAAGAAAAATGTTTCCATCTCACTCAAACGGTCCAGAACAATCAACAGATGGGCAGCAGCATGTAAAATGAACTTAGAAAAAGCACCAGGTATGGCCTTTTTAGTTGAAGTCAGTCTTAAAATACACACACCTAAGTTTTAACCAAGTCTTCCTACATGTTACACTATTCTTGCCTTTACTGATGGATATTTGATGTTTAAAAATGCTAAAAAAGCTTGTTCCTCACCACTTGTTCCAACCAGGCAGGTCGTTTGACCAGGGAGGAGACTTAAAAAAAAGAGATGCATAAGCGATAGGAGTCCTAGATAGTGCTTTGTATCTGCATTAAGCCATCCAAGATGCATTAACACTGTTTTAGAAACACCTCTGAAATACTTTACTGTCTGAAAAGCCACAAATAAGCCCAAACCTACACACAACTCACAATAACACCTGGGCAAACACCCGGAATGGCAGCTCTTTGCAATCCTAACCGAAGGAGCATCTGAAATTACTCACATAGGCCAAGCTGGGAATGGAAAGCACTAGGACAAGCAAAAGAGAAAGCAGGCGTAAGATGAAAACAATTATTCAGCATATTTCTTAAAGGGGCACTTGTATTGCGATGCAGCTGCAGCTCGGCAAAGCCCCGCTGAGACTGGACATCACCGACACAGCCCAGCTGCTCCTCTTCCAGGCAGTCCTGACCTACCCTCCTGCCTGACAGGAGTCAGCCCGTTACCTGGGGGAAGAACTCTCCCAACGCTAGACTACACGAAGGGACATCCCAGCAAGGCTCATGGTGAAGGTGGGAGAAGGATTATTATACCTCCGTAACACATGACACCAGGCAGATGCGATCTCCAAGGCTGGAGATTACACTGCACATAAATATGGGGTGTTACGAGATCCTCCTGTGATATTGCAAGTTTTATTTCCTGGCAAAAGCATTCAATTTGTGTTGAGCATTTAAGGGTGTATAATGAAACTATCCTGATAACATTTACCGCAGGAATAACTCCGCAAGGCTCTTTTTATGTAAGTGTTTCCAAAGGACAGCATATGCAGGAAGAACATCTCGTCCGCTTCAAGAAAAACAAGCTGGTGATATCTACAATACTTCTGCACTTTGGGGTATTTCACAACCACCCTCTGCTGGGTCTCACCATTCCATCTCCTGCCACAGCGGGGCAACCATCATGTGCAGCCTCCAAGGAAGGTTGGAGGGCTGTGCCCCAGGGCCTGGGGGGTTCCAGCAGGCTGACACACAGCTAGACTTCTGTCAACACGGCCCAGCTCACTTCATCAGGCACCAGCAGGAAACAAGAAAAAGGAGGTGAAACTCTGCTGCTAAACAGCCTTTTGTCCTTCACCTTTGCCCCATCACAAACTACTTCTCCTAGGTTGCTGGCAGGAGCAGAGGAGCAGCTGGTACTGCCCTTGGGACACAGAGGAGCAGCGACAGCCCTGCTGCTGAGCACCTACCTCATGCTTGCACAGCATTGACAATAGGCCATGGATCACATTGTCCTCTTTTTGTTCTTTTCTCCTTCACATTTAGAATCATGGTTTCTTCCAACCAAAATGATTCTTTTAAGATCATTGAGTCCAACCGTTAACCCATCACTGCCAGGGCACCACTAAACCCTGTCCCTCAGCACCACATCTCCACAGCTTTAAAACCCCTCCAGGGATCATGGGGACTCCACCACTGCCCTGGGCAGCCTGGGCCAGGCCTTGACAACCCTCAGGGGGAAGAAATTGTTCCTTGTGTCCAACCTAAACCTCCCCTGGTGCAACTCAAGGCTGGTTCCTCTAGTCCTGTTGCTTGTTATTTGCAAAAAGCAAGCCTCGGAATTGCAGAAAATTCAATCCTCTCTCCATAAGCAAAGGAACTGGGCAACACATGAGGAGGGGAGCACCACACATCTGCCCGCTGCAGAGCAGCTCTCTCTACTGCATCCCTTCCAGACCTTGATTTTAAACACACTATCCTTTGATACCAGCTACTACGCCAGGAAAAATACCCCTGAGACAAACTTCCATGAAAGAAACCACCCTGGATCCCAAAGAGGAGGGCTGGTGGCATTACAACGCAGAAGAAACCTGTTCTGTTGTTGGCCGCTGAAGCAGGAGAGAATCAACCACACACTGCAGATTTTCAGACAATTCTCTCTGGTAAGGAAAAATACCCCCAACTCTTTCCACTAGAAGGCTGCATCCCCTGCATTCATCGCTGACTTTGGCACCCTGACAAGCCAGTACACAAAACAGATGAGCGTGCTCCTTTCTCAAAGGAGGGGACAGAAAGGAATCACTACGCTCCCTCGTCAAGAAATTCATGCTGCAATTAAAGCAGTAATAAAATATTAAGGCAAACTTACAGAAATACACACAGACTTGCAGACCCAGCCACAAACTTCAAGATGCTAAAATAAGTAAAAGGTAATTTGGGAGCACAAACTCGAAGTGTTGGGAAATGGTAAGAGAAATGTCATTCAGGGCATGATCCCCATCGGAAAGGGTCAGGGAAGAATAGGGGGGAAAAATTAAGGAACTTGTGATGTTGATAGAAGAGCCTGAAACATTTCAGGTAGAGCGAAAGCTTCCTATCCTAATTCTAAATAGAAAACAGAAAACGAGATAAGGACTAGAACATGAGGGCAGGGGAGAAAGGTTAAGACTGGAAAAAAGTTGCTTCACCTCAGAAACAACTTCCCTGAAAAGTGCATGCTCCTGAGCCCAGGCTCAGAGGAGCAGCCCTGCTTCCAGCCTTCCAGAGGACCCACTCCAGTCCTGACCACAGAGAGAAACCCAGGGGCTGCCCAGATTTCATTTTGACAACATAAAGCTGGTAAACACCTTTTTTTTTTCCCCTCCAGAAGTAGATCACCTTGTAAATACCTAGGATGCAGCAGTGACACAAATACAAGTACAGTTACTAACAGGGAACATCTGCTGACTGATAAAGGATAATGATTTGGAAGGATTTTAGGAGACATTCTACCAACCCAGTATCAGTTCATAAAAAAAAGCTGAGGGTTTTTTTTTTTGCATATATCAATAACCATTAAGAAATAACAGAGCAGGGAGAAGGAGCTGCTGCTATTAAGTGGCAAAACCTAATAAAGTGCATTAAAATGACCAAACAGAACACAAATTCCTTGGAGCTTTTAGGTATTCGCACACGGAGCGCTCTCTTCACAGTGCTGAACCCCACTGCACAAGCTTAGTTCTCCATGCCAGGTATTAATGCTTTTCTACTAAAATAATCCCAACAACCCACTACTTATCTATCAGCAGATTGCCACGATCCTCATCTAACAGGAAAAGGCTTTTCGGGCTACTTTAGTAGACCTTGAGGCTCAATAATTTTGCCTTTAATATCTTTTAGTCCACCTGGAGACAGCGCAGCCTACATTTAGCTATCCAGGTCTTTGAAATATGGATTGTAGTTACTATAGATCCTGAAAGGTTTTCTGTGCAACCACTCTGCTAAATGAGCCATTTTCTTTGGGAAAAGAAAAAAACAAAGCTTTCATTCTGGGGGGAGCATCCTTAACAGCCACACTTCAGCTAGCTTTCCTGCTACAAGCTCAGTTCCAATTCCCCTTTCTTCTAAACTCTGGCAGGAGGGACCCGGCGCAGGTTCAGCCTTCACCCGGGGCCAGCACTGGCAGCGCTGCCGCGGGTGTCACAGCAGGCAGAGCTGGTCCCTGGCCGTGCACCGCACCGTGCTGTGCTCCTTCCTTGCTGAAGAACCAGTCAGCGTGGGGAACGGTTCACCAGCAGCGAGTCACAGCTCCTGTCTCTTGATTTAATAAAGGGGCACGGAAAGTTACGACGTGACTTGAAGGCCAAAAGGAGGAAGGCAGATGTCGGAGCCGAGGTTAGAACTATTCTCTCGTTTCTCTACTCAGCAGAGCGAGTCAGAATGGTTTTTAAAAGGGTTTACTTTTGTTTTCAAGTGACGTACTGTCAGGGGATATATAGAAAGCTGACAGAACTTCAGACTACGACACGGCAGTGGTCAAATTCTGCTGCTACTCATCACCCAGCAGCGTGGGAGAGCAGGCGCTGCTGGGGGGAGGGACGACTTGCTCCAGCCCCTTCTTGGTCTCAAGAAAGCTTCCCATCAAGCAGAGGCCACCTTCTTGTCATGCGTGAGCGCTTCCTGCCCGCCACAGCACAGGCAGCATGCTCAGCTTCATCTCCTCCATCTCCTGGTACAGGAGGATGTCCCCAGAGCTCACCGGCCTCAGGAGCAGGCAGCAGCCCAAACACAATTTCAGTATCTCTGGCACGATGGGACAGCCAGGCAGAGGATTTTTGCCAAAGCGAGAAGTCTGTGGTTGCCTCCTGCCACAACCATGTCCTAAGCCACCTGCACAGCAGACATCACGAGCGGTCCCAGCAACACAGCACTGGTTCACAGCCCTGATCCAGCTTTAGGGCCACCAGCTCAGCTACACTGACACACATAATAAACATGAGCTATTCTGGTAATTCAGCAGCAAGCTCTTTGGCAAACAAGAGTGTCAGTATAACCTGTGGCTCACCAGTATGGCTCACCTGGCTAGATATGCTGCAATCCAGACATACTTTATTCCTTACCCAGTGGAGCGCTTAAACCATCACCAGGTCACCAAAGGAAGCTTTAAGCAGAAGAAAATGGCAACACTTACTGCTAAAAACCACCACAAACAACCTAGAAAGCGATAGTAGGGGCTATAAAATAAAAGCTAGGATGTTGCTGTGGAAAATTTAGAAAGATTCAAGCTACACACGCCCACTGCCTCCTTCCATTTTCACAAGCTACATTTGCTTCACGTGGAACAGGGACACAGGCTGCTATGGATCTGCTGCTGCTATTTCTATTGTCTGCTTCCTACTCCGCCACGTATTTGAGGCCTAGCAATAACCTGAAAGAAGTGCAGCTTGTTTTGTAACTAAAGCCAACATGTTTGAGAAGCCTGTTTGCAGTTCTCTGACTGAAGGGTTGACTTCATACGACGTCTTTAAATCCAAATGCTAACACAACCGTGGTTCCTGGAAGAAGTCCCTTTTCCCAAGCTGCTCTTCCAGCTGCTGGCAGGATACAAATCTCAAATAATTGAAGAATACATTGGCTGGGAGGCAACGACCTGACTGCCAGCCTCACTTGGGAGTTACAAACGCACTTGCCAGGTGACTGGTGTGGCTCAGGGGATCTCAACTCAGCTCTGATGGTTTCAGAGATCATTCATCTTTGCTAGTGGAAGGAGAAAAAAGGTGAAAGAATGAGCAATGAGACAAACTCACAGCTTATTTGGAGATAAAACACAAATGCACTTAAAGACTAGTTCCACAAACAGTATTTGTTTTCAAGCTGTTCACTAAAATAATCTACAAGGATCCTAGAAGTTGAACAGGAAACCATATTAATACTTGGTGGTCTACTAAAGAAGAGAAAAAGCTTGAAAAGTGTCACCTAAGCATATAAATTGGAGCTATTCTGTGTTAAGAGGTTAACCTGACTCCATAGAAACCTGCTTCAGAAGCCTGTTTTTCACAATACTCTTTTTTCTCTCCAAAGATATCGCGACAGCACCAATGCCAAACTGGGTGCTGTACAACGACGATTTGGCAGACATGCATCAGTCGTCTGACACGCCACAAGCGTGTTATAACCACCACGGGCAGCACAGTGGCCAAAGAGCTTGACACAGCAGGGCTGCTCTTTATGAGTACTTCAGAAAGCAGAAGAATGATTCAAGCTTCCTGTGAAACCAAAGAGCTTTTTAATGGCCCAAGATTTCTGAGCCATTAGTGGCATCTCAGCGCACTGAACTAGCACCTGTTTTGCCACACGCGTACCATTCCGGAGCACACTGTGCATCACTGGTTCCCTTCCTGCCTTCGCTGGGGACTCTTACCTCACAACTTCTTCTCAAGATTAATCCAGTTCATCAAACCCTCACTCATCACTGCTCCCATTCCTTACCCCCATAATGCCCCAGTTCAGCCCCAGCTAACAAAATCTGCTTCCGCAGGTCTGTGTTTCTGACAGCAGCGTTTAACTAGGTTTTGTCTGTTCCCGGTCTGCCTTACAGCATCTCCTCTTCACACTTTTCCAACTGGTTCCGGGAAGGAGGGGATGCTAGCAGCAGAACATGCCCATCTCTAAGTGCCAAGGACACGGGAACATAAGGAAAATCTTGCGCAGCACTCGCGGGAAGAGTTGCAGCAGTCAGTTCTGCAGAACAGCCCAATGCCTGCTTCTGAACTCGCAAAGCCAGCAGGCAGCTTGGAGCCAAACCAAATATTGGATGTTAAAGGAAAAAAAACAAAATGAAAATGAGGTGTAATTCAGCAGGATAAACGTGCATGAAGGCAAGGGAAGAACAAAGAAGTCCTTTGGCCACTCGCGATCATTAGCGCCCACCCTGAAGCACAGAACTCTGTAACCTTGCTGCACCCGCAGAGCTCTGGTTTGTTAGGTGCCACCAGTCTACCAAATTCTCAGAACTCAACCACAGCACAGTCATCTTTGTCAACCAGGGGAATTCACTGTAAAGAAGCCACCGCAAGGATATCACCCTTTGCTCTAGCTTTGGCCCAAGCTAAAATTCTGGAAGCACTGGGACATTTGGCAGACAGGTCAGGAGTCCATCCCACGCAGGCAGGTGCACCCCACGGGCACGCAGACCCAGCAGCAGCAGGCTGTATTTGTTGAGGAGACCACAGCCCACCCCAGCAGACAACACATGGAGTAGCAAAGCCTCTCCAAGGGACTACTGAAATTCAGCTTAAATGGGCTACAGAGAGCAAGGTTTCAGTCAACAAGCAAACAGGGTACCAGAAGCACACCCAACAAGGTACAGAGGTGATTATTCTGGCTCTTGAGTGAAGGACTTCACAACTGCAAACCAAGACTCCAACTTCCTAAAAAAGGAGGTGCAAAACCAGAGCCTGCGTAGTCTAAAAGAGCTTAGGCTAGAAAGGGGTTTAAAATTGGACCAGTAACTAAGTGCCTTCATTCTGTGGGACACTCTGGGTGAGGCAGGACAGGAGGCAGATCTCCACGAGATGATCCAGGGCTGTTGAACACACTTCCTGATCAACTGCAAAGTATGTGTTTGTGGCTTCCCTTTGTCAACCCAATAAATTTTAGGGTATAAGACTCTCCTGCAGGTAGAACAAGGGAAAAAAATAAGATCAGTTGTTACTTCACATATTGCTGCCAGTGCTTGGTATGGCAATAGCGAGCAATATCAGGATCCTCTGAAGACATATTTCCTCCTACCAGCCCTCCAAGCCTGGCTGTGTGTGCACCCAATGGATTAAAGATGTCTTCTCTCGCTTATCAAGCAGAAAGAAAAAAAAAAAAAAAAAAAAAAAGCTTGTGCAAATCAGAGCATGGCCTATCTCAGCTCTGCATCTCCAGGAAGGATTGCACACGGCTGTGACTGCTGCTAGAAGGCAGCTGAGGACCAGTATCTACAACAGAATTAAATAACACTACACAGAAAGGAATCCAGGTCATTTCTGCAGCTTATCTGGGGCTGAACCGGAGGGGAATGGGGCGAGTCCAGGGCCGGCACTGGAGAAAACCTGCAATTCCCACCACCCTCTGGCACAAACGCTCCCAGAAAGAATTTCCCCCTTACACACACCGCTCCCGGGAAGAATTCCCTCCCTTAGCACCCGCAGGCCCCTCGGGGCCTCCAGCGCTCGCAGCTCCGGGCCGGGACGCTGCCCGGGCAGCTCCCCGCGGCAGGCCCCGGGCCGCCCCGTCCCCGTCGCAGGCCCCGAGGGCCGCCGGGCCCGGGACAGGCCGCAGGCTCCGCCAAATCGCAGCGCTCTCCCTCCCCCCGCCCCGGGGGGGAGCGCTCCGCGGCGGCCCCGCTCCCCGCTCGCACTCACCATGGCTGCCGGCGGCTCCCGCGGGACGGCTCTAGGCAGGGCACCGCGCTCCGCTCATCTCATGGCCGCCGGAGGCCGGCGGCGGGGCCTGCTGGCCCATGTACCGGGGAGACCCCGCCGGCCGCAGAGCCCCAAGGCCGCCGCAGAAGGCCGCTCCCTCCCGAAGAACCGCCGCCGCTTCCCAGCCCCCGGGCCTCCCCCGGTCAGCGGGGACGGGGAGCCCCGGGGCGCTGGGAAGGGCCGCCGGAGGACAGGCCGGTGCGGGCCGGGAGAGCGCGGCTCTCGCCGGCGGAAGGGCAGGGCCGGGTCGGACGGGAGGAGAGATGCGGGGAGCGCGGCCCGGCGCGGGTGCTGTCGGCGCGGCCGGCGGCTACGACAAGCGCATCCTGCCGCGAACCGGAGAGGCGGCTCCGTCGGC
>WTSP01011545.1:0-73170 GCA_025331215.1 Actenoides lindsayi
CGATTCCTGCACAGCAGTAGCCACAACACAGATGTGTTATCAACACCTTTCTAGCTCTCAATACAAAGCACAGCACTGGGAAGGCTGCTATGGGGAAAATAAACTCCATCTCAGTCAGACCCAGTACAATCTCCACCCCTTATTTCATACCATTTGCATCATGCTCAGGCCCCACAAAATACATCTTAACTATTCTATCTAATTCCAATCACTGAATTTCCTTCTTACCAACACATCTTAATCTATGTATTTAAACCATCTTTATACCCAACATACAGATTAATACATCATCATTAACTACTGTGCCCTGTTCTTTAACAGATAGATATTATTCCTCCATTACATGGGCTTTCTCCACTCCTCCAGATGTTCACAAACAGGCTATGACTTGGGCCTCATCTGTCAGGATGGATGTTCAGGACAGCAGAAGCAGTATGCTTGATTATTGGGCACCAACACCGGCTAGGTTTGGGTCATCATTGCACTCATCAGGTTCTTTGCAAAATCTACTCTTTGCTGCACTTCCTGCAACATAAAACTTACATCACAGATTACTTCCCCACCAAGGTTAAGTCTTGGTCTATTATATTTCAGTAATCTGGTGGAATTGCTGCACTCCCTGCAATCCACCTTATGCCCAAGAATTTTACTACCTTGCTTGGTCCTTGTAGTTTTTCGTGGGGGATTTCAATGTCTGCTTTATGCAAAGCTTGTTGTATTGCTGTTGATGCTTCTCCCACAGGTTTGGGAGAGTCTTTTCCACTTAGGTTATCATCTATATATTGATATAATGTCACTTCTTTAGGGAGAGGCACTGCTTGTAAGCATTCAGTAAGTGCTGTGCTGCATGAGCAGCAGTGGGAGAGTGTTTGTAAACCTGTGGAAGTCTCTTGAAAGTGTATTGAACACCTCCACAGGTAAAAGCAAATTTCTTCTTATCATTTTCCTTTAAGGGAATCATAAAGAACATGTCTTTCACATCCAGTACTGCCATCCATGTATGTGCAGCTGCTTGAAGGTAGCTGTTAAATGTGCGATGTTTGGCATGGCAGCTGTCAGAGGATCTGTGTTAGTATTTAGGTGCCAATAAACAATTCTTAAATGCCATCTCCCATCAGGTTTTTGGACTGGCCAAATAGGTGAATTATACTTGGAGTGAGTTTTGGAAATAATATATCGTTTCCCTAGATCTCCTATAACTTCAGAAAGAAGAGAGTGTATTGTGGCACATTGCTGATTCTTGAATCAGGGAGCGCAGGGGCTATTCGAAGTAAATACATGCTGTACCACCACACCATGTTGCCACAAGATATGCTTTTCAAAGCCCAGGATGGTGTTCCAGGAAGTGGCATAGGACATAGGATATGTTTCCAGCCATCCTGAGGTTGCATCCACCGTTGTAAGCACATGTGTAAGCACAACGTGGCAGTCCAAATATGTTTACCTCTGTGTTGCCAGTTATTTTTCTTCCACTGTTTTACCAATGCCCACAAGGCATTTGCTGCCATCCATGAGTTGGTGTATAGGGAGAGCACTGGCCACTTTTCTCATTCAGCAATGTCTCAGCATAGCTGGATGGCTTTTACCTCTGCAAGTTGAATTAATTTCCTTTCTCCCTCAGCTGCTTCTGCAACTTGTTGTGTGGGACTCCAAACAGCAGCTTTCCACTTCCAATGGTTTCCTACAAGACGGCAAGATCCATCACTAAACAGAGCATATTGTTTATCAATATCTGATAACTGATTATATGGTGGAACTTCTTCAGCACGTGTCATCACCTATTCTGAAGTCTTTACCTTCTGGCCACTCCATGGTCACTTCTAACATTCTTGGACAATTAGGATCCCCTATTTGAGCTCTCTGTGTGATTAGTGCAGCCCATTTAGTCCATGTAGCATCAGTGGCATGATGAGTGGAAGGAAACTTACCCTTGAACATCCAGCCTACTTCTGGCAGTCATAGTGCCAGGAGGAGCTGTGCTTCAGTACCAATCACTTCTGAAACAGCTCTAACTCCTTCGTATGCTGACAATATTTCTTTTTCAGTTGGAGTATAGTTGGCCTCGGAGACTTTGTATCCTCGACCCCAAAATCCTAGGGGTCGACTTCGAGTTTCCCCTGGTGCTTTCTTCCAGAGGCTCCAAGTAGGACCATTATTCCCGGCTGCAGTATAGAGCACATTTTTAATGCCCTGTCCTGTTTGGAGTGGTCCAAGGGGTACTGCATGTATGATCTCTTGTTTGATCTGTTTAAAGGCCTGTTTATGTTCAGGGCCTAGATTAAAATTGTTTTTCTTTCAAGTCACTTCATAGAGAGGTTTTACAATCTGACTGTTTTAGTTTCCAATCCTTAAGGACTCTCAGAAATTAAGTGATACTCTCTCAGATGAATGAAACAGAATTTGAGCAATTCAGGCAATCCATCAGAGCGCCAATCATGCCCACATGAGGCGACAATAAATCTTTCAAGGTTTAGGGTCAGGCCAGTCTGCTAGACCTATAACAGACACTCTTTTTTAATGTCCCACCCTCCCCAAAGGGGAGGAGAAATGGAATAAGGGAGAGAGACTTAACAATTAGAAAAGGAAACTGGAACAACTTTAATGAAAATAATGATAAAATGGAATATATACAAATATATACATAATCAGTATTGAACCCAACTTTCCCAGGTAGCACTGTCACCACTGATGCTGTGGGCAGGAACAGGGGAAGTCCCAGACCTGGCCCAGTGGCAGACAGGAACTGTGTTTGGGAGCTGGATTCTGAAACTGGATTCAGGAACACACACATTGAGATGGAAGGTAGAACAGACAGAGTCCTCTTTGGATGCTGCCATTGAAGAAGAGAGGTTGACCCTCATGATTCCTCAGCTTTATACCAAATATGACATATATGGAATGGAATACCTCATTGATCGGTTTAGGGTCACCTGTCCTGGCTGCTCCTCGCTGCAGGTATGGCTTTTACTTTCTGCACCCCCCAATGTGGTACATAAGATCTATCAGTGACCTTGGTCTGCATACCAATCCTTGGTACCAACTCTAAACATCAAGCGTTATCACTGCTAGAAGCAGACACTGCCTGTGAAGAGACGTTGTTAACTTCAGAAAGTGCAGTTAGTTAGAAGAACTGAGCTGAAAAGTAAAATCACTGAACAGAATTAGTTCTGTTCTAACTCAAACCAGGACAAATGATTAAAATGACTGTACTTAAAATGGTATTGCTGGAGAGAGTTTGTTGTTGGGGGTTTTTTTCCCCCTTTGAAAACTGACATCTTAAATTCTTTAAGACTGTAGAACCATAAATTATCTTAAGTTTGAAAGGTCCTATAAAGGTCACTGAGTTCAATTCCCTGCTTCTTGCAAGACTATCTAAAAATAAATTATATGACTAAGAGCATTATCCAGATGCTCCTTGAACTCTGACAGGCTTGGGACCATGATCACTTCCTTGGGGAGACAGTTCCAGTGACCAACCACCTTCTCAGGGGAGAACCTTTTCCTAATGTCCAATCTGAACTTCCCCAATGCAGCTACAATTCCACTTCCTCTTGTCTTAGCGCTGGTCACCAGAGAGGAAATCAGCACCTCTGCCTCATCTGCCCCCTTTGAGGAAGTGGTAGCTTGCAATGAGGTCACCTTTCATCCTTCTCTAGGCTGAACCAAGTGACCTCAGCTGCAACTCGTATGCCTTGACTTCAAGGCATCTTGGTTGCCATTCTCTGGACACACCCTAGTAGTTTGATGTCCTTCTTATATTAAGGTGTCCAAAACTACACACAGTATTCGAGGGGGGGCTACACCAGTGCAGTGTAGAATGAGACAATCACCTACCTCAGCTGCTCCCTAGAATGCTACAAAGAATTCTAGTTCTAGGATTTTCCTGAGAGAAAATCTCCATCATATACAACTTCAAGAAATGGGAAGCAAGACTTGTCTTGGACTAATATGCTCCTCTTACAGTTTCAGTGGAAGAATCCCATTCCAATTGCATTCAAAAGGAACTGAGGAAAAGATCCAGCCTTATTTTCTAGTAATTTCTTAGTAATATTAATACTATTGGGCTGCTGGTAGAAGCACTTAAAAAAAAAAAGGTAGTATATAATCTGTATGTGAATATATAACACAACACTTTTACGTTATATATATTTATTTCTTAAATGTGTGTACATAAAATATATATACACATATTTTTTAGAAAGAAATATTAAAAAAAAAATACTCTGGATCCTTACTTTTAACAGCTGTGTTTTCATTCTAATGTCAAGTTCTAGATATCCCACCAGTGTACTTCTGAGGTCCTAAATTATTGCACAGTTTTCTTCCTCGTGAACTGATCCTTCTGATAGCTGTTCATATAATTCCTCTGATAAGAATAGACTGGAAAAGATTACCTATGTTCTAAGTCAGATTATGAAGAAGCATTCATCATATCTTTGTAGATGCTAAGTTTGAAGAATTAGAAGAAAAATACAAGAAAGAAGTACAAGAAAGAAAAAAGCTAGAATTAGAACTGAGAACCATCCAGGCTAAGGTAAGCATCTTTTGGGAAAGCAATTACTGAGTGAACTTGGAAAATGGAGTGGAAAACTAGTGAAATATTCTACATCACTTAAAAGTGTATATATTTGATGATTTAAAAAAAAAAAATTAAAAATCAATCTGTGTGTACTGCCATGATAGGATAATAAAATAGCCTTAAAAAGCTTATGAGAAATAACTCAATGAGCAACTAAAAGCTAGTACGTTTTTCAAACATGTAAGCAGTAGGAACTGTATTAGGGAATCTCTGAGGCCAATAGAGATGTGAAAGCCATCAAGGAAAATAGGCCATTGCAGAAAAGCTGAAATCACATTTTATTTGGTATTTACTATCTGAGGTCTTAAGTAGTTTACTCTATAAGAACTTTTCCTTCTTGGGATTGAATCTTGCACGGCCTCAAATTGAAAAAGTCAGTAGTCTTAAAATAAATTGATAAAATGAATAGTAATTATACAAAAAAATAAAACACCAGATACTGATAATGTTCACCCGTGAACTGATAGGGCACTGCAGACTGGGACTGTGAAATTGCTGTGATGTGCAGCTTATTTTATTCTTCTCCTGTTACTGGAAGCTGACAAGGATGATGACATTTTTTTTAAAAAAAGCTTACAGTGCTGATTCCTGGAAATGTAGTTCAGTTCAACTCTTTGTCCTGGGGAAATTGTTAGAAACTTAAAGCAATATGTTTATTGATGCCTATGTAGGTATGGTGTATGGGGAAAAGATCAACCATTTATTTGTAAAGGAAAATCATGCCTTACATATTTTCAGAGTGTTTACATCTTTTTAAGATTAAATCAGAGAATGTGTGAGTTGTACAACTCAATATAATGTTGTTGGATATCCACAATACACTGAAATAAATGAAACCATTTTAATAAAGGGAAGTTCTTGCAAATTTAAGGGTAAAGATGGAGGGCAGTGCCATAAATGGTCAGTTTTTACAGCTGGGGAATGATCAACAGTGGAGTCTGAAAAGGGTTGGTAAGAGAACTGTGCTATTCAGCATATTCATTAGTGATCTGGAAAAGAGTTGAATAACATGGTTGAAGACCACAGTATTTTGTAATACTAAATAACTGCAATAATTACAATGGTAAGTAAAATTCAGTGAAGTAAAAGTGAAGAAAAAGTGAAGTAATGCATCTGGAAAACATAATCTGAACAATGCATATCCGGTACATTCAGGCTTCGGTTTTAATACATGATTCCAGGAAGTAATTCAGTAATTATTATGGGTTCTTCTCCAAAAACTTCAATATTGTGTTCAGCAATGATGAAAAATAATTTTTTTAGGAAAAGACTTAAGAACTAATGAGGAAATAGTCTTTGCCCATATATAGCCAAGTGATTCTCACGTCTTGAATATTCCTGGAAAATTCTGTTCATCTCGTCTCCAAACAGATACAACAGGAACAGATGGTACAAAGATGAGTGAGGATCAGAGATGATACAGAGAATGCTCACTTTTCTACTTCTCATAAAGCATGATTACAGTACCAGCTCTGCATGCTTATAACAAAAACTGTTTTATTGCGCTGTACTGTATTAAATGGCAGAACTCTTCATCATAGACTGTTGTAAAAAGTTCATAATGCAAACAGATCTAAAAGAAAAAGTACATGTGAAATATTTCAGTAAAAAAAAAAATTAATTCTCAATTTTCTGGATTCAAACTTTTGTCTCAAAAACTCTGTGAATTTAAATGGCATATAAGTGGAACAATTACTATATGTATGGTTAGGGTTTTATGTTTTTTTATCTATAAACAAATTACAGGATCGGACACAACATTCCTGCCTATAGATTTCTGGTTTAGCACAGCTCTTCCTACACAACAATATGTCCTCTGGTAGGACTGAGAAGTCATGCTGGGTATTACCTGGTTTAAGGTGTTAGTTGGGGGAGTGGGGTGGGAATAAATCAAATGAGAGGCATTTGAATGTCAGGTTAAAAATACAGTAGGGGTTTTACTGTCCAAGTGATTAAATTTTTTCTTCCCCTGCCACTTAAGAAGGAGAAAAAACACCTAGTATTTTGGCTTTGTTTAAATTTTGTGTAGGAAGAGCTTGAAAGCTGGTACCTGACATATTTTATTATTGCATTTTTTAGGTGTTCTCTGTGTATAAGTTTAAATAAATAAGTTCTGAATTTACCTGTGTTTGTCCAGAAGAGCTGAATATGGGTCAGATATCAACCACGTTAGTCTAGACTTCTATATTTTTTTCAGTGTACTTGTCAGCACTCGCCTGCAAAAACATAGGCTTCATTTTTGAAATGTAGGAGGTAAATGATGGGATTGCTCTTGAAAAAGACAAAAATCTGGGTATGTTATTCATAAAGATATACAGATCTAACTGCTTTTTTGGAGATACTGTTTTGTGTTTATAAGTATCAGCTATTCTTGGATATTTGGGCTAAAGTTATTTATATAGTATAAAAAATAATTATATGAATCAGTGGTTTGCACTGGTGGATGATGTGACATAATAAAAATGTGAAATGACCACGATCTGTTATTCTACTTATTAATAAATTAATTATTTTGTTATATGTTGGATATGGAGCTGTTTAAAGGTATATCTTTTTTTTTCTTTGGATGCAGAAAATAAATCAACCTCATCCTCAAAGCTCTTTGAGTCACAGGGAAATTGCTCGGCATCAGGCTTCCTCATCTGTGTTTTCATGGCAACAAGAAAAGACACCATCTAGAAATCAAGAAACACCTGCAAGGGGAAGTTCTAGAACATCCTCTTTTCCGTGGGAAAAAGAATCAAATTCTAGTATAATATCAGAGAAGAACATGTTCGACAACAGCTTTGCTGAGAACTGTAATTCTTCACTCACAATCCAGCTAATAGCACAGAACCAAGGTATCTGATATATTTCTTTAAAACCCTGAGTCAGTCTATTATATGATTTCATGAAAGCTGGTGTGTAGGTAGAAGAGAGGCATTAAAATTAGTGTCTTAGGAAGGAAAAGAGAGTGATACCTATTGTTGCCTTTGGCAGCTAGCCCAGTCGGCTGCTGGTGTGTGTATTTTCAATGATCAACCAGTACACAGAGATTACCCACAAGCTGTGGTATCTTCTCCAGAAGGTGTGTGAGAGTTAGAAGGATGGAGTTTGTATTTTTGGGATGGGTAGGGGACATCATAAGAGGAAAATGGCCTTCTCCAGTAATTCCATTGGTCATGGAACAATTTTATTAAAACAGAGTTAAAATACTCATCAGGCGTTCATTACATCTCACTGTTAAATTCAATTATATTACTTCCTTAATTTTGTGTGACTCTTGAGATTTATGGCTGAGCAATACCTGGGTTAAAAATTCATTGATTGAACATGCTTAATGCATAACTGAGTTGATCCAGAATGGATGTTACTGGAAGCACAGAATGAAGTATGATGCAAGAAGTACAACGAAAAAGCCAGGGATGATCTTGTATTGTGCATATTGACATGAAGAAATATGCATTTCCGATATCTGATAGTCAGAAGAGCTGAAATAGTTGGTTTGTTGTGGATTGAGTGAATATTTACTTAGCCTACTATTTGAAACAGCTCTTCCCCTGTTTCTTGTAGGATTGTATTACAAATTCCTGTAGCCTCCAAACTATTCAAATACCTACATGCAAAACTTCAATCTAGGCAGCATTTTCAAATGGGAAGCCATATAAATTCTTCATTGGGAAGACAGTGGATTGTTTTGTTTTGTTTTACAAAAAGAATGACCAGATAATAGTAATTGTGGATAACAAACACTCCCTGTAGCTGACTAATGTTTTCTACTGTAAAATTATGTTGTGATTTTTGAAGATAAACTTTCTGAGGTATATTGGGACAAGATCACCTGGTTTCACTTTACATATGTGCTGCTTTGGGACAGGAAAAAGATTAAAATAGAAAATATTTTATTTACAGATGCCCAATAGCTGAAAAGCCTCTTGAAAACAGAGGCTCACAGTTGAGCCAAATGAATGTTAGTAGTGGGTATCTTCCCTTAAAAAAAAAAAAATAAAAAAAATAGGTATATCAATTGACCAATTTCTGTGTGTTTAAAAACAACAAAACCAACCAAACAGAAGCAGACCAGCAGAGCAATAAATTGTCTTTACTTTTTCAGCATTTGTGCCTGGGCTTGCATTTTGGTGTGTTCTTATATACTAGGAAGTGGAAATTACTGATTTAGAGTCAACTATCTTTTCATCTTGATAGTTTCAGTTATTGATGTAGTAATAGAAGTGAGATGAAACTTTTGCTTTAGCTTGCTGAACATTTTACAGGGTGTCTGCCTGTGCCAGGAACTTGGATTGTTATCAAGCATACTAAATATTTTAGAGTGTGTAGACACTTGGAAATTTGAGTACCTTGAAGATGTACCTTTCAAAGCAGAAAGTATCCTTAATCCTTACCTTTTTTAAAATTCAGAGTTAAATTCCACTGTTAAAGACCTAGAACAACAACTACAAGCTCAAGAAAAAATGAAGAAATCCCATATGAATAAACATCAAGAGACTGAACTGCAGCTGGACAGAATGAAGTTGGAATTAACAGAGAAGGATAAAGTTCTGAACAAAACCAGAGAAAAACTGACTCAGATGAGAACACAACTTGATCAATCTACTACACAGGTAAATTGTGCATCATGCATCTTCTGATTGTCCTTACAAATAACACATTCCCGATATTAATGTGTCAGTTTTCAGCCATTTTAGTAAGAATCAAGGTTCTCAGATAAGTTTTGTGAGCATTTGTTGAGGGTCAAGTTTTGAGCAGTATATGTTAGTTTGTGTATTACCTGTAAAAATGTAAATACTTGTTAGCAGTCACCCATTTTCTGGAAGGTTCTTATTCCACCTGAAGAAATATTTTTTTTTTCATCCTCAGACAAGATTGACTGGAACCCTGAAAAATATTTTCTGAGCAAGTTGCATAGAGCAACAATGACACCTGGTGGCAAGTTCTGACCTTAAATAGACTGTCATGCAATTTTTACTGAAAACTATTCTCTTGCTTATACCACAAAACGTTGTGGGGACATAGTTTTTGGACTGCAAATTACTTGTGTAAAATAAAATCTAGGTGAAAATGCCATGTACAATTGAGAATATATGTAGTTTCTAAATGGGTTTTAACCTAATTCTAAGAAGTTTGGATTCATAGTAATAAAACAATACAATAGTAAATTTGCTTAGCTAAGAATTTACGGAGTGAATTTAAATGCATACATAAAAACCATCAAGTGGTTCAGATTTTTGCTCATAATCATACAAAGAAGAGAATGCCAATATTTAAAGTAATTTAATTCAAACTGTGAAAGATAACAAGAAAGAAGAGTTTTTCCTTTTTTCTTGATTAATCAAGGCATATTACCTTCCTAAAGTCCTGTTTCACAGCATTTGACAAATTTGAAGGTAGCTCACAGATGTCATAATTCCTTGAGTCTTTGTATTTTCATATAGCTTTTTACTTTTTCTACTACTTTGAATGATCTACAAGATAGGATAAAAGATATTTCTGTGTGTATCTTCTCGGGTATAATAATTATCACTCTTTGTCAGCAAGTTTCCACATGCTACCTAAACTACTGTTTCCCACAACTTAGAAAATACACCTTTAGATGTTGAGGGCTAATCAGTCTGCCTTTTGAAAGAGACAGAAACATTTGGCTATTGCTAGCTCTGTGAGGAACTGGTTTAGGGAAAGTCTGAGCTGGGAATAAGGTAAAATTGTATTCCTGACATACTCTGTTGACTATATAAAGGCGCTGTCATCACGGTCAGTTTGTGAGAAAGCAGCTGACCTAACAGCTCAATTCCTTTAAAACAGTATTTGCTTTCATTGATTTGATTCCCCAAATGATTCAACTTCCTGAATTATTAGTATATGATATATTTAATTTTGCCTTGTGAATTTTCTACGGGTTTAAGAGACCTGAATTGTTTTTTTAAGGAATCAAAGGGGCATTAAATCCAGCATGAGGGAAGGGGCAAGGTTATATAGCTAGGAACATGTCTGGGAAAGACAAGGAGGAGTAGGACTGACCGGACCCATTGGAATTGAGGTGAAGCCCATTGTTAAGGTGCAATGCAGCATCTTGTCCCAGAAGGTTCTTCTGGTCCTGCCATCCTAAGGTTGCTCCTTTCTGTTCTGTTTCTTCTTTTCCACACTGAACTTGCATATCTGCTTGCCCCCTAGGCTTTGGATTTAGAACTGCATTGAGATTCTGGATTCTAATTTTCTGCTTCCTAGCCTGAATTCAATTTTGGAATGTCCCTTGTGCATTTCTCTGTCACTGGTACTTCTCACAGGCCTCAACCACAACTCCTCTGTTATCAAGTATTCTCACATCTTGTGAGATCTGCAGCCCTTCTGCAGGCAAGTTTCCATGTGATCTTACAGGAGATCATGATTACTACAGTCTCTGCCTAATAATCAGACATCCCAATACTGCTACCTGCTGCTCATTTTCTTATTACACAGGTGGACTGTTGTTTCACTAACTCAGTAAACAGCCCTTGTTGCTGGTTCTGTCCTGTTCACACTTTACCATTTTTCTTATGCCCTGGAAAAAAAAATAATGGGTGTACACATTTTGTATTAACAGATTGGGTTTGGAATAAAAATGTATTTTTCTGTTCAGGGAGTTAGGTGTACGTTGCTTCACCTAGTAATAACATAATAAACTGAAGTAGATAACAAGCTGACATACTCTTAATGTGGAGGTTAACCTAAAATATAGGCTACTGATTTTTTTAATTAAAGCTTAAATTGTGAAAAACACTCTTGTTGTTGAAACAGACTAATATGATTGTCTCTTTCCCCCTCCTACCCCCCCCAATCAATGTGCTGAATCACTCTAAAATTGAGCAGAATATTTTCAATCTAAACATGCAGTTGTTAAGCACTTAGTGGTCATTCAGCAACTTGAGGTACGGAAAATATAATCTAGTATCAAGTACAGTACATTTCTCTAGACTGTCAAAGACACTGAGTTTCTGAAGATGTTTTCATTATTTTGTGTATATATCCACACCTAACCATATATATAAAAGTATATTTATTGTCTCTATATATGTATTATCACTAATATAAACAAGTATGAGTTTAGTACTTTGGATTGCTGAGAATTTATGCTAAAGTTATGCTGTAGATGAAATTAGTCTTTTTATATGAATGTGTGTATCTTTCAATAAAACATCACTTGCATTTTTAACACTTGTGACTGATAACTAAATTATTATAGGTCCAAATGATGGAGCAAAAGGTGAAAAGACTGTCAGAAGAACTGAATTGCCAAAGACAAAATGCTGAGAGTGCTCGTCAGTCTTTAGAACAGAAAATAAAGGCAAAGGAAAAGGAATACCAACAGGTAAGGCAAGAAGGGTTGGGGAGGAGTGGCTGGAATGCTGCATGGCAGGAAAGGACCTGGGGGTGTTGTTGGATGGCAGGCTGAACACAAGCCAGCAGCGTGCCCAGGTGGCCAAGATGGGCAACAGCATCCTGGTCTGTATCAAAAACAGTGTGTCCAGCAGGAGTAGAGAAGCGATTGTGCTCCTGTACTCAGGTAAGGCCGCAGCTTGAGTACTGAGGCACCACAGTATAAAAAAAGACATTGAGGTGCTGGAACGAGCTCAAAGAAGGGCAACAAAGCTGTTAAAGAGTCTGGAGAAAATGTCTTATGAGGAGCGGCTGAGGGACCTGGGGTTGTTTAGAGAAGAGAAGGCTGAGAAGGAGACCTTATCACTCTCTACAACTACCTGAAAGCATGTTGTAGTGAGGTGGGTGTTGGTGTCTTCTCTCAGGTGACTAGTGATAGGATGAGAGGAAATGAGCTTAAGTTGCACCAGGGGAGGTTTAGCTTGGATATTAGGAAAAAATTTTTTGCTGAGAGAGTGGCGAGGTATTGGAACAGGCTGCCCAGAGAAATGGTGGAATCACCACCCCTGGAGGTTTTTAAAAAACGTCTAGATAAGGCACTTCAGGACGTGGTTTTAGTGTTCCTGATAATACATAGTAGATAGTTGGACTTGATGATCTTTCCAACTTTAATGATTCTAAGAACCTTTAAATTTTGACTTCCTGAGGAGGAGAAATCATGTGAATTATTTTGTGTATCTGCTTTTCATTTAACTGCAATCACATTTGATAGAGAGGTAAAAGTTATAAAGGTAATCGAAAAACTGAAAGCAAACATCCCAACAGAGGGAAGAGACTGTTGGAGTGGCAGAATTATGTTACTGTTCACTAGACAATAGAGAATACATTCAAGAGACCCAATTGAGATACAAATCCATGAGAAATTAGACTTTATTGTTCACAGCATTATGTGAAATTTTGTGAAAAATACGATGGTAAAATATGCTAGTCCCATAAGTGTCTTTTGTTTCCTTCTTGCCAGCTCTTGCGGAGAGGCTAAGTGTATCAGTATCCCAGGAACTTTTCTGGAATGGAGTTATGTTAAGCATTGACGCTGATTGGGTTTATGTCTAAAGTATTTGTGTTTTTCTTGTTAAGCTTAATAACATAATCAGTGTTAGGAAATCTAAGACACAGATTTGAAGTGATAGTGCCATTTCAGATGGGCATTTTGTTTTGGGGACTGAGTAAAGGCCTTGCCCTGAAGAGGACTGCTGTTGTGTCAGATGTTTAACCTGAAAGCTTTTCTCCAAGGTATATCCAGAAAGATAATATAATTGGCAGAGGAATTCTGCTGGAGTGGCCAATGTGCAGTGCTCCTACCAATTCTCTTGAGTGAAAAAGTGGTTTCACAAAGTCTGTTAGTCTCCAGGATCTCAAAGAGATACTGAACCTTTTCCATAAGTGCTAAATAAGAACTGATTTTTGAATAGTTGTAGCATGTGGAAAACACTGTTGAAAGATTCAAATATAGCAGTCATATTTATCAAAAGATGGGTTGAAGGCCCGTGTGATGGTTTCTTCTTACAAACCCAGTCCCTACCGGCTCTGTTATGCCTGATGCATGCCCTTTGGGCACTGGCACTCTATTTAGTAGGATCATTAAGAAAATGGTGTTTGAGACATTCTTTCAGTGAAGCAGCACATCATCCTCCACATGAGTTGTTTGTTGTTACAGCTTGTCTCAATAACTAATAGCTTGGATGTCAGGCAGTTTAAGTGCCATGCCCAGAACTGCTCCCGTGAAGCAAAATTCATTTTTGGTTGGAAACAAAGTAATAAGACTAATACATAAATCCACTAACTGTCATTTGAGGTTGTTCAGCAAGACCATTAACTGTGAAGAACTCTCTTTTTTTCTGTAATGGTTGTGATCTGTGAGATGTTATAGGTTTTTATGGAGTTTGCTTAATGTTCATTTATTTATACTATACGGCTGTAAAGTCCAATTTAAAGGCTCTGTTATACATATTCTAGAATCCAAATTTGGGTAATGTGGAAAATCTGATCTGTGCATTTTCCTCAGGGAGGGATTCTCCTCTTCTGTGAAACCTAGATACTGGTGCTGGTCCTACTGAATTACATCTTTGAAAGCCTAGCTGGTGTGTTCCTTATTACACTTCTGTTTCTGGAAGTCTGATGAAATCCAGGAATGCATTTCATGAACCTTCAGGAAGGCCAGGAAAGCTCCAGGCCTTATTCCCAGATGGTAACAGAGGCTAGTTTCAGAGTTGCACTTGCATCAGGACAATGTTCTCAAATTCTGTTTAAATGTTTCCATCCAAGCTTCGAATTGAAAAGATGAAATTCATATCACCTTCCTTCAGATTTCTGAAATCTCAGTGTCAGCCTAAGCTTATTACTTAGGATTCTGCTTTACTCTGCAAAGGCAGAGGCACCTTCAGAAGGCACATTATTCCAGATGCCTTAGATGTGGATCTTCACTCTGGAGCTGTCTGTTTGCCTGCTGGCAATGGAAGGAGCCTCCACTTTTAGCTTAGGTAACTAATTTTTTCGACATCTAAAACTAGAGGATGTACTTATTTTGCTTTCATCATTCATCTTAAGAAAGAAAGGTTTTCTGCAGTTTGTCTCTTATACTGTAACACATAGTGCTTAGAAAGCAGAGTCTTTTCAGCTTTAGAAATAATTATCAGAATGCTTTGAGAAATAAAGACATGGAATTCATCATTTCACTAATAAGGAATTCACTAGGGTCCAAAGGACCTCTTTGCACGAGCTCAGAAAATACTGCTGACCAGAGGTTTGCAGAAGAGCTCTTTGGAGCTTATGTGTACTTTACTCAGCATTAGTTACTAGTGTCAGCTTCTGTGACACCCAGCTGGTGTCACATCTTTCCTTTCTAAATTGTATAGCGCTTGTGTCACCTTCTTGTGTGGAAATGCAGTTGCAGACTTCTCTATGTTTGGTTTTGTATAGAAAAATGCTAAATTCCATATATATATATAAATATGCATACATTAACATTGATAATTCCGGGTTTTCTGTTTACAATAATTCCACATTCACTCATACTTTCGCTAATAGACAAGTGCTGTTTGTTTGCTGGATGCCTCACTGGTGTAGAATGTGCTTGGTCCTCTTGTGCTGTTTTTGTTCTTGAGCAGAATGTAAGGAGTGCTGGCATCATTTCACAGATAGGACTGACTAAAAATACTCTGACTTGTGCGAGGGGAGTTCATGGCCAGAGCCACATTGCGGAAAATGTCAGCTTTAGTTCCTTCACTGTGGACATCTCCTTTGTTTTGTTTTGTTTGGTTGGTTGTTCAGTTGGTTTGATTTTTTTTGCCTTTTGTTTTGACTGGTGACAGTATGGTACTGTGTGTTTTAGTGAAGCAGCTTGCCTGCATGTCTGTGTATATATGTATATATCTATGCCTATACTCTAAAACTAGTAAGAGAAGCACAAAAGCTTTATTGCCTTTCCTCCTTTACAAGGTTCTTAGAATTTGCTAGTAGAGTATATTGCAACTTTTGCATAGTGATTATTGCCGATAAGTAGCCTGGTTTTTTTCCTTCGTTGCGTTTTATTACCCTCATGCCTCTTATTGTTTTACATCCTAATAAGCCATGAAATCTGTGCAGAATCAGAAGTAGGCATAGGAACAGGCCTCATGAGACACGACAAATACAGCTATATATCCTAATGGATGCCTGCTTGGCATGTTGTAAGATCAACACAAACTATATTGTCCTTTTACAGATTTCAGGAAGTCTCTTTTGGGAAGACTATTTTTTGTGCAATTTTCCTGACTGCTCTTGTAAGATTATCTTGTTGCTCAGTCCCATGACAGATATTATTTTAAGAGTATTTTTTTAAATTTTCCTAGAAAAAAAATCAACCCTGCAGTATGGTAAGTAAATAATAACAGAGATGAATTTTGTCTACTTGTAGGGTAATATAATTCTGATATGAAACTTAAGATGAAGGATTTTAATACCATTACTTTCACTAGTTTGAGAATTTTTCCCCTTTCTGTTGCTTTACTGGGGTATTTAAGCAGATGACATAAATCAGATTAGGGCCGTTCTTGCCCGTGTGGCATTTGCATTATGCATCGAAGTTGTTTTTAAACTGTTGTTTACTGTGTAAGACAAGTGTCTCTGAGCAGGCAGTATCTATCTGCTAATGCAAATCAGTTGTTATCGTTCCAGTAACCACAACAGAGACTTGTTACAGTCATGTGTTTATTTCTTTGCTACTGTACGACTGTTTTCTAGGAACTCTCTTGTCAGCAACGTTCCTTACAAACACTGGATCAGCAGTGCAACCAGATAAGAAACAAACTGAACCAGGAGCTACAGCAAGCCAAAAATGACTTCAACGCTCTACAGGCAGAATTTGACAAAGTAGGCTTTTTTAATATTAAAATATTCTACTAGAGCTGATATTTAATTATATCAGCAGTATTGCCTTTAATTATACATAAAGAAAAAATAATTAATGTGGGGACTTGTATTAATGTTTTGTACAGTTTGTATTAACTATTTTTTATTTACCATTTCTCACTGAAATACTATCTATTTAAATGTGCATTACAGGGTTTTAGAAGTTTGGGGCTAGTCTACTTCCCACAGAGAAGGAGATGTGAATGCAGAACAGTGCAGCTAAAATAAATCTGTTTGAGAGAGAAGCAGTTAAGACTGATCACAAGAGACACCTTATGTAGAAAACATGTGGAGGTGCAGTTTGATGATAGAGCTAAACTGATCTACAGGTAGTTGCCCTTTGGAACAACAGCCCCATACACCCTGACCATGCATTCCTGGTACTTCTTTTTTAACAGTGCCACCCCTCATATGACCCTGCAGAGAAATGATACAGAAGCTAAAAAAGCAAAGACAATATTATATCTAAATTAGCATATGTGTACGCAGGTGCAAGTTTTTCCTATCAGTTTAACTCTCTGAACTGGTTCTCCACAAAATCAGATGAGTGTCAGGGCTTGTGTAAGGAGGAACATCGGTACAAAGAAATCTTCCACAGCTTTGGCAGGAGCTAGCTATTAGAACATGTTAGCTGTCAAAAACCCAAAGTTTTAAGGAAGTTTGAAAGCAGCACAAGCCTGAAAAGCAGGTAAGCAGAAGAAGGAATGTTTAAAAGCCTCAGAAATCTCTTGAGACCATCTATAGAGCACCAGAACTAACTGAATTTCTAAAATGGGCCACAAGTTTATGGAAGTTATATTGAAAAGCCCCATTAGCAGGCAGGCTGAACTGAAACAGCATTTCTAAAACCAACAACAACTTTTTTGAAGGCTTGTGTTTTGTTTGGGGTTTTTTTTGAAATCTAGCCATGGGAATCCATTCAGTCAAATGTTTTCTGTGGAAGTTTCCTTATATGCATGTTCTTTTGTATACACTTACTGAAGAAATTGATTTCACAGAGAAAAATAGGTACCTTTTAGTTCTTTCTCCAAGAGAGCTAATTTATTACCTAATGACTTAAGAATAGTGTTGGGGTTTGGTTTTTTTTTTCCTTTCTTGACCGGATAATGGCATTTCCTTTCTTTTTAATCTGGAGCATTACAGGGCTGTTTTGAAAGACCTGTTCAGTTTTAATAAAATCTGTGTCAATGGAGCAGTAAATGCAGTTAGGATCATAACTTTCTGATTGTCTTATCTTAGCAAAAAGGCTGTTACATTACCAATCTCATTTGTATCCTACCGATACCATTGTGGTGATGTAGCTACAAGTAGCATGTATTAATCCATTTTCATACAGTCTAGAAATATATGTATTTTAGAGACATACCATCTTTCTGGTCAGAGGCAAAGGTGTGGAAAGGCAATAAGCAGATATTTTTTTAAACCATAGTAAAGCAATCTTAGGTTTATGGCAGTATAAAATAATGTAGTTTTATTTTGTAATATAATGTTGGAGTTCAAGAATGGGAGTTTAAAAAAAAAAAGTTGTATCTGCCTGTGAATAGTGTCAATTTTCAACATTCTTACAGGTAATGGCAGCAAAACAACGCTTGGAACATGATACCAGTGATCTCACCCAGAAGCTGTGCAAATCAGAGCAGGCTTTATTGGCAGCCCAGGCTAAGGAAACAGATTTGACAAGAAGTTTTGAGGTAACCAATGCAGAGCAATAGTTGGTAGAATTAATAGTCTAAGTTGGCTATCTGTAAACACTAATGCTATTGAGCATTTACTCACATAGTGTATTTTCCCATAAGCAGTCTTTAAACACTTTTATGGATTGTCTTAATAATGTATCTTAGTTGTAACAGAATATGAGGTCTTCACTAACATCATGTAAATTAACGCAGTTTGTGGAATTTCCTGTCTAACAAATATACACTGCTGTAAAATCTTTCCCCTAAAGGAAGATAAATTCAGAGAAGTCTTTGGGTGCTACCATAGTCCCTCATATTCACACATACAGAAATCTTTTCACTTTAATGAATCCTTTGTTTTCTGAGTTGTATTGCTTTGGTTTGGTGGCAATTAGAGCATAACTTATATTTGAAATTTTTACAGTTGTGCCCCTACAGACCTTTCAATGCAAATTTTATCCTTTATTTGGAGAATCAGAAGTGAAAAAGAAAGAGCTTAATACCTATGTGATCCATGTCACAGTTACTCTTATTTAAACCCTTTATTTTGCTTGTTGCCTGTTATCGCGAGCAGATATAAAATAATCTGGGATAATTTCTTCCAAAGATTTAGCTGTCAAAATTCTGTGTCAGAATTTCAAGTACAGTGGTGGGTTTTGTTCAGATCAGCAGAAACATTGGTTCAGCTTTAGTATACTGTGAGACTTTAGGTACATTCATGCTGGTAGATTACAATGTCTGGGAATATTCCCAGCTATTGAAATGTGACTATTTGTACTGGTGCTAGAACAGCACTTCACATGTTTTAGGCCCAGCTGACTAACACTCTTTCATACAATTCCCAGGCACAGTTTGGGAGTTCACATGAGCCTGGGACCATTCCCAGGTTTGTTTAGAGCCACCTGTTTTAGAAGACTTTAGCGGTGCAGATACAGGCTGTTCCAGGCCACTTGGCCTTGAAGCCATAGTGGGCCCTGATACCTATTTAGTACATAAATGTAGCCGGTGCCTTCCAGTGGTAAGGCTAATCAAGATAGTTTTTGTTCTTCTAATGTGTCCCAGAGAAGGAAAGCTCCATCAAGCTTCTGCACATTCTTAATGTAATCTTTCGTATTTCTAGACAACAACAAAAGTAGTTTCTACCAGATATTCTGGCTTTGAAATTATGAAGTGATGGGAGATTTTAAACAACTTATGAGATTCCATTGTCAGAGAGCTGCTAATTCATGGAAATGTCTTTTTTTTGATGCAAATTCCTGGGAATGCTTTATCTACCAGTCTCGTATCCATATTACTAGGCTGTAACTATAGTCAGATTTTTTCTTTCTTCAAATGTTTGTTTTGGTCAGACAACTGAACAGCTAGTGACAGTGATGTTGTATTAATATGTGACCAATAAATGTATAACTAAGTTTAATCTGGAGGAGATTATTGTATTTGAAGAGATCCCTAACAGTACAGTTCTGTATCTTAAGACTTGCATATGAAAGCATGGTGTACGTCAGCATGGCTTGTCTTCCTTGCTCTTGTAAATAAGTATCATGCAAAAAATTATATCGAATTGTTTCAAAGTCTTGGAGGCCTTATTGACTGTAGATTTGGTTTATAGCAAAAGAAAACAAGAGTGAGATTGGCATTTCTTTTCCTTATTAAAGGGAAGTTCTTGTAGTCTTATGCTAATGGTCTCGCTACCCAGTGGAGAATACAGTTGTTTTCTGTTGGTTAATCCACTGCTGTGTTTAGTTCTTACTGTATAATAACACTGGTGTTCCAAAACAGATACACTTGAGACACACAGTATATGCTTAGTCTGACTAATGAACTTTGCAATAGTGGTACCTCAATAGCTTAGCAGTTCTAACATCCTAACATATGTTTTACGTTATGATGGTCCAAACAAGCCCATAACTATTCTTGGAAAAATTGGTTAGTCCCTAAACTGCTTGTAAACCTGCCCTCTGAAGAGTTTCTCTAGAACAGTAGTACTGCCTGTATGTAGGTTTTGGAGCTTGCTTTGGTTTTAATTTTTTCTTTTTCGAGGGGCAATTGTAGAATGGCTAACTTGAGTAATACAATGTACAAGTAGAGTTGATAACTGGATTGAAACCAATTAGATTACACTTTCCAAAGCTATAAGCAAAATAAATGGCCAGTTATTATCAGGTACTTAGTCCATTAAATTATGGGTTCCTGGATTTTTCTGAGTGCTACTTATTGGAAATGTTTGCACCAAATCAAAATAATTGAACCTTTCAGCCATTTCAATTCTTTTGGTTTTATTTCTATAGATCACCCTAGATTTTTTTAACGAATAGGATTATTTAGTTATGTACTCATGTTGTGTCTGCATACGGTGCTTTGAATGCAAAAAGTTGGGGCACTTGTACTTCTTTGAAAAATTAACATTAAGATTACTAGAAGACTTTCTTCATTGAAACTTATATGTGACTGGATTTTTTAAAAAAACAAAACTGAGTAGGGAATGCTCTGAGTAGAAAAGAAGGTAACTGTTAGTGACAGTGACAATTTTAATCATGTTTTGAGGGTGATTTATTTATCTTGTTGCAAAAACAAGCGTGCCATGCCAACAAGCTTTTAATTTTTTTTCATCTAGACCTTTCCATTTCTTGAGCTTGGCCTTTGTGAATTACTGCCCATCTGCTAGTAGTAAACGGATGAATAATTGGTGGCCTGTTTCCAATTGGGCCATGCCACTTCCATGCCATCTGTTGTCCAGCAGCGTAGGATTTTGGAGAAAAACGATTACTTTCCTTAAAAGAACTTTTATGTGGCTTTCTAGATGCAGTGTAGTTTTAAAAAACACCTCAATTTAATTGGAAAAAAATATTCCTAATGCCAAAGCAACCCTCTGAAAGTGTAAACACTTCTAAATAAAATTTGACCAGGGTTGCCTTGATGGTGATGTTCAGTGGTAAAGGAACTGTCCCTACATGAGATGATAGGTGAAATCTGATCTATGTATTTTTTATTACTTTTGATGCCATTGCAGGGATTTTTATCTTTGTTGCTTCGGGAAAGTAGCCCAACTTCATCTACTAAGACTTTCTAATTTATGTCCTGTCTTGATCTGTCTGGGGCAGGTCATATGGAGCTGTTTGCTCTATGCAAACAAAGAATTTGCTATGTCACTGGCAGCATCTCTCAGATGCTGTTGACTGGTAAAGAATAGTTCAGCTTACTTTCCCAAGCAGTGCTTAGGAACTTGGGCATAGCTGCCCAAAGACTTAATAGTACCTAACAGAATATCTTTCTTTTGATTTAAATTAACCAAATTCTTTGATATTCTAGGCAATTCATAAGATATATGTTCTTATTTGGTTTTGTTTTAGGAAGTGAAGCAGGAGAAAAATCTTCTTGGTTGTCAACTTGAAAAAAAATTGCAGAAGATCCACCAACTTGAAGAAGAACTAAATATGATCAAGCAGTCTCTAAAGCAGAGCCAGAATTTTGCTGAAGAGATGAAAAGTGAGTTATGTATTTAAATTTGCAGAACTCCTATTGTATGTTTAAAGATGTATGTTTCCTGCAATCTTGGAAATTTTGTTGTGAATTAAGTCAGAAGGTTTCCATTCTGGGATACAATTAGTGGTTTTAACCAACATTGAGTTTGTCTGAAATGGAAATTAATTTTTGTCTATGAACACACACAGTTCCTAAAGATAAAAAATTTTGTAATTAGTCACAGTGTACTAAATTTCATAGAAATTATTTAAACCAGAAAACTTCTGTTCTGTGATTCTTTAATGTGTTTCACAGCATTTGTTTGTTTTGTTTGTTTTTAAAAAAATGTTAGGAAAATGTTACATAACCACTCATAGCTGAGTCTTGCTTTCAGTGTTTCTAATTGAGAACACATTTTTCAGGAACTGAGTTGAAATATACCTTGTAGTTCTAATGGATCTGACTAAAAATAGGGGTTAGATTCCCCCTTGTTTCTGTACATCTTTCAGTCTTCATGTAAGATTTCAAAATGAGGCTTTCTAATTTGATTCTGTTCTCCTTAAAATTATTGCAAAACTTTTGATTGCCTTTCAACTGATGATTTGGTTTTGATCACAAAGAAAATTTTCAGATTTTACTGGCTCGTTAGTGGAATGTAATCCTTGTACTAAGCTGTGGTGGTCCTTAGTCTGTTCCTATTAAGGCGGGGAAATAATAATGACAATTTGGAAAATAACTCTGTAAAATTAAACATTCTTTGGCAGAAAAGGAGTATAAGACTGACCTGCAAGAAGGTCACATACTGGAATGACACCTGTCCTGTTTAAAAAAAATAGAAAAAGAAAAAGCAGTGCTACTTTATATAAATATACTTTATATAAAAAATTGGTAAAAGTGAGAAACAGAAACAACAGGTATTTACACCTGACAAATAAGGACTGACCAGCTTGGAGTGCAGGCATGTGTCAGACTGCAGAGTGGAAAGTAGATGATGTCTATGAGTACATAGTGTCTGATAGCCTGTGATATAAACAATCCAGCATTGTAACTTGAGAGTAATGCTTTGCACTAGAATGAGAATTGAAAATAGTAAAAGTAAATAGTAATACATAATCTAGAAAATTATCAGTATCAGTGTTGACTGGCAAAGATTTGATAGTGGTTTTTTTTTTACAGACAAGAATACTTTGCAGGAAGCAGAGCTGAAGTTAATGGAAGAGAAATTTAAAAAGCAAGAGAGCTCCCTTTTGCTGGAGAAGCTGCAAATAGCTTTAGCTGACATGGAAAAGCAACAAAATTCTACTCAAGACCTGCTCAAGGAAAAAGATAATCATATTAAAGAACAAAACTGTAAAATAAGTAAAATGGAGGAAGAATCGGAAGCTTTGCAGAAGCTCCTTGGGTTCAAGCAGAGAGAATGTGAAGAATTGCAAAAAGAGGCTACTGCTTTTTCTCAATGGAAAAATGAAAATGATCATCTTATAAGTAAACTTAAGTCTGACAAGGAAGGTATGCTGACTCATATTAATGACTTGGAAAGGTCTTTTCAAAGCCAGCAAACCAAGAATCATGAGCATAGTGAGAAACTCAGAATGATGGAAACTGAAAGTCACAAGAAAAACACAGAAATTAGAGGACTTAAAGACATGCTGGAATGTAAAAGTGCAGAATTAGATGAGCAAAAAAAAGCTTTTGGTGAACTTCAGTGGAAAGCAGAATGTTCTGATAAAAAGTACCGTAAAGAGATAGAAAATATGTCCTGTAAAATATTCCAGCTTACCAACCAATTAGGTGAACTAGAAGAAAAGTTACAGCTAGCAGCAAGTGAAGGTCTGCAAAGGGAGCAATGTTACCATGACCTACTTGCTGAATACGAAAAAATCTGTTGTCTTGTAAAAGCAAAAGATACTTCAGAAATGACAGAAGATGGAGAAGTTAATTTACAAAGCGGTCAGAATAAAACTGTTTTAGATAATACACAAATTGTGCCAAATAACTCCATTGCTGAGGATCACAGATGTGCAAGAGATCCCCTAGAAGCAGGAAAAACTAAGGATCTGGCCATTTTACAAGATCAGATCTCTTCTCTTGAGATTTCCTTAGTGGCTCAAAAGCAGCTGAATTCAAATCAGCAGCAACAGTATGAAGACTTACTGCAAATAAAGGGTGCAACAGAAGAAAAATTATTTAATGTAGAACAGATGCATGAAAGCTTCGTCACAGAAACTAAACAGCACATTAGTAACTTACAACTTGATATTTCAGCACGTCAGAAATTCATGGAAGAAACTTTAGCTATTCTTGAGGAAAAGGACATTCAACTGCAAACTCTGAATGAAAGGTTAGAAAACCAACAAGCTGAGCTTCAGGATTTAAAGAGCAATAATAAATTGCTTGAGGATTCAGTCAGACAGCTGAAGCACATGTCTGAAACGTGGAATTCAGAGAAGGAAGATATGTCTTCAATGATTTGCTCATATACTAAAAAAAATGAAGCACTTACTGAAGAAAATGCAGCCCTTAAGGATTTAAGCAGAGCTTTAGAGCGGGAACAAATAACTCTATTGGACGCAAATAAAAATATTTCTGATAGTTTAAAGGAAAGAGAAGAAATAATTTCTGAAATGTCTGGAAAACACAAAGAGGAAAGACAACGTATTGAATCAAGAACTGAAGAAATCAAAACAGAGCTTAAAGTTTTGCAAGCAAAGTATAAATCAGTGGAAGAAGAAAATGCAAACATGATGAACATTCTGAAAGAGCAAACAATTGAATATGAGGAAAAGAAAGCAAAATTAGAAAAAGAGAAACAGGTATTTAGTGAGAATAAAAATATCTTACATAAACTAATAGCCTCAGAAGAACTAAAAAAAGGTTTGGTTCAAGAACTTCAGCAACTGCAGTCAGAATTTTCCAATATCCAACATGTGCCTTCTACAGAGCTTGACTGTTTAAGACAGGAAATGTTAAATGTCAGGGCAACAGAAAATACAATGCAAGAGAAATGTGGTATTGTATTTCAAGACAAGGAGCAACTGGGGAAGGAACTAGAAACAAAATGTGAGCCTCCAGTATGTGATGTTAGTTGCAAACAGAGACTCCATTCAGAACAGTTGAAGAAGTCCATGGAAGAAAAGGATGCTGAGCTGAATAAATACCAAGTTAAACTTGAGCTTCTTCAGATGGATTTTGAAGACAGTGAACTATCCCTAGAGAACTACAGGTTAGAAGTGATGCAGCTGGAGACTGCTTTAAAAAGCATGGGAGTAGAACTTGAGAAAACTATGAGAGAGAAAGAGAAACTGCAGCAAGAACTACTTTCTGTTAAAGAATTGAAATCTTCAGATTCTACTGTTACAGTATTAGATGAACATGGCCACTCATTGGAGTATAATTATGATAGTGTTTCCCAGAATTGTGGTGCAAGAGGAATTGATGAAAGTTATTCATCCACCTTGCTGACATCCTCTTTACAGGTAACAATAAACAGTCTGAGTGAGCTTGAGAAAATGTGTGAGAGATTGCAGACCGAGAATGCTGTGTTAGCATCTGGATTTAAAGACTCAAAACCCAATGACGTCCCAGGTGTTAATGAGGAGGAGGAGAAAGAGAACATAATAAGTGCAGATGAAAATTTAAAAGCGGAGAAAGCTATTTTTCCTGATGAACTTATGGATCAAAGTGATAACAGTGACCTGAGAATGTATTTTGATAATAAGAACATGTTCTTCAGACTTAAAGAGTGCAGTTCTGGATCCAGTTCTGACTACGAAGATTTAAAATTGTCCAGTAAAGAAGTTAAAATGCACTTTACTGAAGTAAGAGAGAAGCTTCTGTCTTTCCAGGATGAACATATAAAATTATATGAACAACACTGCAGCATGACCTCAAAGATATCTGAGCTACAGACTTGTATTGAAATATTGAAGGCAGAAAATTCTGCATTGTCGAGAAGTCTGAGCAGTGTTCATATAGATTCTGTGAGAGTGCCGCTATCTTCTAGCCAAAATAACACACTCTCTAAATTAGATGAAACTAAGTTTACGATTTCTTCCTCTGATCTTTTTGAAAGCCCATCTTTTACAGAAGTAGATGAGGTGGTTGATTCTTCTAACAGTGATATGTGCAAATGGATAGAGGAAATGAATCAGCCTGACAGTTCTGCAGAACTAATCCCAGAAGGTGCAACAAAAGTTTTGGTTGAAAATCATCATAATGACCAAAAATTGGATTCTGTTAGAGACCCCAGGAACATTACTCCTAGAAAATCTAACCTTGAGAGTAGAATTGAGGAACTTCAGATGCTGTGTCAGACATATGAGAACACCATGAAAGTGCTCGAAGACCAATTTCACATTCAAGACAATATGAAAAATGAGGAAATACAAGAGCTGAGAAAGGTTATACTTTCTGAAAGAAAAGAAATAGATCACCTCAAGCAGCAAAATCTAGCTGACAAGGAAGAATGGCAGCAGAAACTGAATAATGTGACTATGGAGATGGAGTGCAAACTGGCAGCAGAAAGAAAACAAACTGAGAATCTGTCTCTGGAGCTGGAAGCAGCAAGATTCCAACTCCAAGTCCTTGATTTAAGTTCTCATTCACTGCTGTGCACGGATATTGAAAATGTAGGTAATTGTTGTCATGCTAATCAGTTTTATGTAAATCCTTTGATTTACATTAAGCAAAATTTAAATTTTGAAATTAAACATGGTCAAAATTGGGTCCAACAGAAGCAACGCTGTTCTTTAGAGAAAGCAGAAAAATAATCTGTCTTGAGTTCTGGTTTATGCATCACAGGGATCATGAGAAATCACAAATGATGACAAAGCCAACAAGATTAGTCTGTTAAGAGTTGTATAACACTGTGCTTTCCTGCTTTTTCTTCAGGTCTGTGTCAGTGTGGATCCTGCTGTGTTAGTGGATGTATTTGCACTGTATGTATCTGTACTGTGCTTATGAGCTTAGATCTCTGATTTAATACAGTCGGTTAAAGATGCACATAGTTCCCTTCATGGGACAAGCAACCTAGGACTGCTTCCACACCTGTAATTCCCTTCAGTAATATCAACAGCAGAACAGAGTGAGCTGGCAGTAGAACAGTTAATTTTCATTTCAGCCTGAATTCCTTTAACATACCTAAGGGAACAAGAAATTTGGAAGGCAGAGCTGCCTTTTTTTTTCAGTGCTGTAGGTGGTGTGCAACCAGTGAACTAGATTTTGCTGTTCTCTGTAAGGAGTGGAAGAATCAAAACTTCACTTGAACTGGAGAAAAAACAGTTTAGTTCTTGTATACAGTGTATTAAACTAATTCCCCTCAAAAATAAATCTAACAGATGCATTTACTGCTTGTGAGAATTCCAGTTTTGACCATTAAGTCCTGTGCAAGTGGCCTCTAGTGCCCAGTCAACCTAGTCTCAGAAATTAAAATCTAACACCACTCTCACAGTCAGGAGTACCTTGAAGCTCTACATTTTGGCCAGCTGTGCAACACTGACTAGCTGTTCCTTACAGAGGAAAAAAAAGAAATCTTTCACTTGTATGTGCTGCTTGCAGTTCACATAGAGCATCCACACTGATACAGACACTTGAAGAAGGAAATACTGTTCTTTACCATATGTAGCTGGAGTTTTTTTTAAGCTGAATTACTCAATGCAGATCTTTCAGGTGCTGCTTTCAGACCCAGTTCTTTTTAGGAGTCCTCAGGTTTTGAAGTTACTCGTTTTTATTGTTTCAACTGAGTGCGTCAGGTGGCACCAAATATAAGTCCAAGTCTGACAGATAGTGATAATTTGGAAAAGGGACTGTTTGAGGATTTGGGCTTGTGTCCCTTGATGTTTCTCTGGTGTCTAATAGAAGGTGAGCGGTAAACCTTTCTCCCATTAGTGATACTAAATAATTTTTCACTTTGTCATGTAGACCTATTTTCCCCAAATATGGAGGCACATGGGATCTTTGGACTTAAGTCTTTCAGTAAATTTGGCTGAAATTTTTCCCTCAGTATCTTTAAAACATTTTGCCCCAAGATATGTGTTTATATACATAAGTATAAATCCTTTCTATAAGAAAGCAGATTCTGAAGTAGAGAAGGATGCTACCTATTGATTTCACAGAAGAGGAGGAGCTTTACTAGTTTAAGAAAACTTAAAAAACTTAGTTTTTTCTTATGTTTTTCTTTCTTTTAAATTATTGATTCTTAACCTTTACAGAACACTGAACAAGAAAACAATAGTCCTTATCAATTGGGAGTGCCTATTGAAAACTCAGCACTGAAAAGCAGTAAACCTGAACTAATCCCCATTGAGAAAATGGCTGTAGGAGATACCTCTGAGTGTGAAAATGTAACTGAGACAACTGAAGCAAGATTAATGGAAGATTATACTGAGAAGATTTCTGGAGAACATGACTGTAGAAATATGTCAGGAAAAATAACCAACCCGTCAGACCATGCCAATGCATTATCATTTTCCAGTAGTAGTATATTTTTGAGTGCAGGGGATTTCTGTGAAAATCAAATGACCACTGAAATGCTTCATGAGGAGGCAAACCAACAGACTGCTGAAAATGTGAAGCTGAGAGAGACAGAAGAAAGCCATAAACGTCTTGATTTACTAATGAAAGTTGAGCAATTAAACTCAGAGCTGAACTTTCAGCATGCACAATTAACTCTGAAGAGCTCAGCTTTTGCAGAACTGAAGGAAACAGCTGTAGTTGTTACGGAAGAAAACCGTGACATAGAGGAAAAACTGGAATCAGTCTCTGAAAATAAACAGCAATTACCTCTTAGAGTAGTCTCGTTAGAAAAAGAACCTGAGACTGTCAAGTCTGAGCTGGAGGTATATAAAGTTAGATTGTCTAATGAAGCAGACACATTGGATGATGTAGAAATGACCAAGAGAGTTTATCATGAACAATTTCTTGCAGCTGAAAATGAACAGAGGAGTCCAAAACCTGAGCAAGTTAATACTGAGAACCAGGCCTTCTTCAAAGAGCATGATATTGAAATCCTTCAGGCAAAATGTCAGCAATTACAAAGGGAGAGGGAAATTAACCTGAAAACTATTTCTAGCTTTCAAGAGCACCTAGTTTCAGTCACAGCTGAGAGAAACCATATTGGCCAAGAACTGAGTATTTTGTCTGAGAATAAAAAAGAACTCGATCAGAAGTATCAGATGCTACAAGAAAAATTAAAGGATCTAGAGTCAACTAAGGTGGATTCTACTGAATTCATTAGAAAGTTAGAGGATGAAGTGAGGACACAAACAAATCTGCTTGAGACTGCACAATCTGATGTAAATCAGTTGTCAGATGAAAAAGATCATCTTCTGAAGAAGCTGCAAAGTTTGGAAAATGATGCTATGTCTTTCACCTTAGAAAAGGGAAAACTCCAAAATGAAGCGGCAGATTTGGAAAAGGAGAAAGAGCTGATTGTAAGAGAGTTGGAAATGATGCAGAGCAAATTAAGTTCATCGGAAAGGGAAAATTCAAAGCTTTCCAGATCTTTAGAAGGCTTGTTAATGGAAAAAGGTGAACTTGCTGCTAGACTCAGCTCAGCACAGAAAGAAGTAGATGAAATGAGATGTGGAATTGAGAAGCTGAAAGTAAAAATTGAATCTGATGAGAAGAAAAAGCACCACATTGCCGAAAAGCTAAAAGAGAGTGAACGGAAAGCTGACTCTCTTCTGGATAAAATAGAGAGGCTTGAAAGAGAACTGGAGATGTCAGAGAAAAATCTAGAAGAGGCAGTTATTCAGTCAGAGATTGCTAAAGCAGAGGCAGAAACATTAACAATGGAGATGGAAGAGATGTCTGAAAAGCTGAAATTACAAATTGATGTCCTCACTTCACAAAGAGAGTGTCTGGCTAAGGATTTAAAAGAAAAGCAAGAAATAATTATTGAACTAGAGTCTTCCAATTTGACTACAGCAAAATTGTTAAAAGAAAAGGAGGAAGAAAAGATGCAAATCAGGAATGAGTTTGAAAATACTGTGGTAGTGCTGAAAACTGAGCTGAAAGATATCAGCAAGAAATTAGAGATTTCTTGCAAGGAGGAAGCAGATGCTAGAGCAAAAGAGCAAGTATTGATTAATCGGGTGGCTTGTCTTGAGCAAGATAAGACAACACTGTTGCAGCAATGTCAGGAAATAAAAACCGAAAATATCAAAATGGATCAAATGAGGGATGTACTTGCTCAAGAACTGATGGATTGTAAACAAAAACTTGATGAAAAGGTGCAGGAAAATGGTGCTCTTCAAAAGCAGGTGAGAGAAATGGAGGAGCGGTCTTCACAGCTGACACACATGCAACATGAACATGAATGTTGGCACCAGGAAAAAGAAAGGCTGCAGAATTTGATTGCTGAGTTGAAGTTGAAGGAGCAACATTTTTCTGATACTGAAACCTTTCCAGATATCCTGAATGTTCTAAAAGTGTCTTATGAGGACCTTGAGAAGGAACTGGAATCTACACTTTGTGAAAAGAGCGCTTTATGTAAAAAGGTAACGCCATTTCCATTAGGGTAAATTTGCCTATTTTAGGAATGAGGATGAAGTGTCCTCTAGGCTTATCACTTCCTTCATAAATTATATCTTAAAATAACTTAAACCTCAGACTTTTACTGTAAGCATCCTATTTTTAAAATTGTTTTCAATGCAATCATAAGTTTGCATTGAAGTTACACATCTGGAAAGTATTACATTGTATTGTGTAGGATGAATGAGAAGGTTGCTTGAAAGTAGGCATAGATGTTTAAGTAATCAAATAATGCAAGTAGTTTCCTCTTTCCTGTAGAAGAGAAAGAGAAAAGGCAAATTAATATTGTGTGAATGAATTTTTGTATCGAGCATGAGTACTTTGGGAGCTTGAAAGTGAAACAACAATTGGACATTTGCCATGTGAAAACAGCATTAGCTTGTTGTGATTCTTGGTTGGAGTTGGACCAGCAATGGGAATAAAATAACCCATCTTGAAAAGTGCTTGTTGCATATAAGAAAATCTTTTGGAGGTCATGACACGTGTATTAAAAATAATTCTGGAAAATTTAATTTCAGGTAAATGAACTGACTGAAAGTCGTACTGAGCTGCAAGTCAAGCTAAGCGATACTGAACAGAAGATATCCAAATTACAGGAAGAATTTACCACAGAAAAGAACAAGCTTGCTGAAGAAATACAACTTATTCAAGAACATTCAGAAAAGAACAAAGTTAGTTACTCTGTGTGTAGTATTTCTGTGTTCCAGGCCAGATGCTCAAGTACAGTATAAATGTGTAGAGGTTGGTCAAAGGAGCTGTGCTAATGTATAATACCAGAGGTTCCTCCTTCCAAATTTCCAAAGATTTAATATTCTTTTCTGAGATAGAATGATTAGTCAATAGTTTTTTTCCCCCTCTTCCTTCTGTTGAAACTTTTCATGGCATAAAGGCTACAGGCATTCAATCATGAGACTGAGGATGTTACATAAAAATGTAACATTTCTCAAATTTCTTTTAGAACTAAGCTATTTTCAGTAGTGTTAAAGAACTTTCAGGACAAAGTCAAGGAAGAAACAGTTTGAGAAACTTTATTTTAATTTGCTCATATTTAATTCTTTGAGGCTGTTTTACCATCAAGATGACTGTAGGTCTCATTTGTGAACAATGTTATGTGTTTAAGCCAGCTTAAGTGGTCTTATGACCTACTAATATTATTTTCAAAATTTTATAACCATTTGTTTCTGTTTGTGGCATTGAGGATTTTGTAAGAAAAGAGATTTCTGCAACTTCCAGAAATCCTGTATGGAGATACAGGCCAGTTGTCCAAATAGTACAGTTGTAAAAGTGGATCAAAATGAAAATGCTTAGAAAGTTTTATCATCTTAGAGAGTGAGGAAAGTGAAACCTCTTAAGTCATTCTCAGAGGGAATAATGCTTGGAGAGGTTAAGAGTCTGGCAGGGACTTTTACTTGATCTAATAGTGCTGCCAAACGTGCACTGAACATATCCCTCAGATCTTGTTTCTCTTTAGAAGACCCTCCTTTGCCTCCTCTCCTGCCTTTTGTTCAGATGTTCCACTCTTTGATTACAGTGTGTTTAGCCACTGTTGAATAGGTTTTTTTATTACCAAGTTGGTTTTGGAAATTCAAAGATGTTTCAGATGTAAAGTGAAATGGTTTAATGGGTCAACTGTTTGTCCATTGAGAAAATCCTAAATACCAAAGGATGTGCTATTACTGTTTACAGATTCAGCTGCAATTAACTACATCAGAAAAAAATGAACTGACTAAGAGTTTGGAGATGGTCCAGAAAGAACTACAAGAAAAAGAAAAGGAAATGAAAAGAGAAATAGCAGAATACAAAGACAGACTACTTCAAGCGGAGAAAGAGCATCAGGATTCTCTGACAGAAGCAAACCGAAAGGTAAATCAGAAAATGGGAAGAATGGTGCTGTGAGTTTTTAATTAAACTCTACGTATTTTACAAAATTTTGCCAATCCTGTTGCAAAATAAATTGCCTTTACTAAACATTATTTTTAAACTATCTATATAACTTCCTTGGAACTTGGTAAGTGTTAAATTATGTTTTTCCATATAGCAAGCAGTGAAAGGCGAATTTGCTTCAGATCTTAGTAAGTGTTAATTTATCTGGGACTATACATTTGAAAAAAGGAAAGCAGCAGTGTGTTTTAGTCCAGGAAATGGTTGTTTTGTTAGGAATGGGGAAGAAATATTAACCATTTTAGGATATTAGGGCAAATTTGTTGGAAATGCATTTGTCAGCCATGCTGTATGCAAAAAGCCATCATCTTTTCTGCAGAAATATGTCTATGAATATATACTTGAGGTCAGTAGGACATGGGCAAACAATTTACTATAATTATTTTAAAATAATTTTCATTCTTATGAGAATAAAGTACATTGAAGAGCAAGTTAGAGTAAAATATAAGGGCTTTCTGATGGTAGACTTCTTAGAGGCAAGATTTTGGTATTCAAAATATATACTTAAGACAAATTGCTCTTTCAGCTTTAAACTCCAGAAAACATAAAAATTTTCTGTGGAATTCTTGTGGGCTATGACATGCTCTTAAGTACATCTTAAACATATAACTCAGTGTCCTTATTAGGCACATTTTTTTCCTTTAGAATGAAGTAGAAATTGAGGCCTGTCAAGATAAGATGAATTCACTGGAGCACTTTATTAGCTCACAAAAATTGGAAATTGAGCATTTGAAGTCAAATAAAGAAGAACTAAATAATTCCCTTAAAGAAGCTAATCAAACCTTAGAAGAACTCCAAAAAACCAAGGTAAGAAAAAAAAAAAATGTAAGCATTGCCAATTACATGAGATACAAGGCACTGTGTAGTAAAGTAATCATGAGATTGGGAACCTGTGCTCCATAGTTTTGGCTTGATTTTGATACAGCCTTTGTTTCATTAAGGAGGATATAGAGCACAGAGGAAACATTGTTCCTATTGATCTACACTAGAAAAATTCTATTACGTATGCCATGACTGAGATCACCTAGAACTGGTTTATGTGATGCTGAACACAGCAGTCTATTGTCTGCACTGATCATTTTGACTGGGTTATAACATGGATACAATACATTCAAAGAGACTTTTCAGTGCCTCTGTTTTCTGGTTGTGAATTACTTTGATAAAAGATACCATGTTCTGACTTAAGCACTAGTCTTGATACATTGCTCTTGATTCCTGAGATTTTATCAATTCAATTTTGTATAGAATTCTCATTACAATTATTAACTAACGTAATTCTCTAAATGACAGAACTGTTCTTCGTAATGATAGAATATAAGCTCCACATACTGTGAGCAACTGATAGCTGGGAGCAGTTCTAGATGTGCTTGGTTTGCTTTCTAGTAGCACAGGTGAAGTTTAAGTGTCCATACAACTGAATATCTGTATTAATTTCCCCTGCATTTTTTCTCGTCTGCCTTTTATTTTTGTCCTATTTCCATCTGTGATCGATTGCTGGCTTGCACTCTGTACTCTTACTTCAGGAATGAGTATCTCTCTAAATGTGCACTTGAAGAAACATAGCCAATTCAATTTACTTGCAAGTAAACACTGAATTGCAATACGTTCATCTCTCTCAACAGTTCTTTATTCTGTGGGGCCCTTCACTGTTGTTAGTTTGTTTAATACCAATAGTCCAATGATATAGTACTATAGGATACACGCCAGTGACAGAATAGTACCCATGGTAGGGTAAATGTAGCATACAAGGCTTTCAGCTGTTCTCACTGTGTGGTATTTACACACAGGTTAGTACCAGACCAAATGAGCAGGGAGCAGCCCAAGCAAATGGAAGTGAGTGGGAAGGAATTATTTGGTGCTGCTTAGAATAGTACTCTTGAGCTGGAATTTAGTATGCAAAGCAAGCCTGGGTTATCTTGCCTTTGTGGTAATTAGAGACACTAGGGATGAAAAGAATAATAAAGGAAACTCAGACTAGGAGAGAGCATGTTAAAACTTAGAGTATTGTTTTGAAATCTCTTACCTGGAAAGCAGAAGTTTTTTATGCTGCGGCAATGAAGTATCACTTCACAGGTGAAGAAAGGACTACTGCAGCAGAGTTCATACAGCTTTCTCATAGGTAGGATGCAATCCTTTGACATCAGCAATCTGAAAATTCATATTTTTTTTGTATATTTGGAGAGAATAAATATCAATTATTGGTATTTGAATTCTTGTTTTTCTGCTGAGTTAATAATCTGTGTGTACCCACCTAGCAAGAGGACTTCTGTGTTTCCTACAGTAAAGGAGCAGCTATAATGAGGTTGTATGGAAACAGGCAAACGAGTATACATTACAACCATGCTCTACAGCTCCTATTAAGTAACAGTTGAGCTACCATTTGACATTGTAATGTTTAAATGGACGAATTACGTTTCTGGTGTAACAAGTACATTTCTTACTTTGTAGGCTGATAATATTAACACCATTGTTCAACTGAAGAAGGAAAATGAATTTGTCCACAGTAAAATGCAGCTGTGGATGAAATCCTGTAAGCACGTGGAACAGGAAAAGGAAGTGTTGCAGAAACAGCTAGTTGAATGTGATGAACTATTAAAGAAGAAAGACCTAACTATTGCAAAGTATAAGAAAGAAGGTAATCTTAATGCTTTCTTAGCAGTGCATTAGTTTCTAAAACTTTCTTTTTCCCTAAATGTCCACTTGCATATGCAACTCTAATACAGAACATGATTCTTAACTAGTGTTAAAAAGTACAACTGCAAACATGTCAAACATTTTAAAAATCTAGTTCATCTTCTTTGTCTTAAAGTATCAGAGGCAACACTGGATTATGAATATATATTTCAAATATTGCATTTTTGTGGCTAAAAGTGACTTAAGGAGGAAGGGGAGCGTTTTTCTTAATAACTACAGTTTGTGTACAAGTTCTTTTGCTGTTTCCCATCAAGCTTTTCCCTTTGATTCTCAGGCTTTGTTCTTTATATATTGGCTCTTCTCATGAGATGCACCATATTGTAGGTGATACTTAGGAGTACAAACTCAAGTGTTCAGAAGTTAAAAAACTGACAGGGGAAGTGTTTGTCCATGAATTGGTCAAATTTTTTTCAAATTTTGCAGGCTTGTTCTCTTTTTAGCAATTACATTATCATATTAAACACATTACTAATTGTGTTGTACACTGTCCCTTATTTTATATAGTTGCACAGTTATAGAACATCTGTAATTAAAAGCTGTTTGACCATTACATCATAAATTCTTATATATGCATCTTTTCTTGCATTACTTATATGAATAATGATATTCTGCTTTGGAAGGTGCTGATGAGAATGCCATTACAGAAGAAATCAAGTTAAAACTGGAAGAATTACAGAAATCTACAGAAGCAAAAACCAGAGAAGCAAATGACAACTTGGAGAAATACTGCGCTCTAATTATTAAGTATTATAAACTAGAGGAAACAAATGAGATGCTAAAAACACAAGTCAGTTTGTTGAGTGCTCAGCTGAAACAGCCAACAAGTGATGCTGTCAACACTCCTTTGCTGAATACAGATAACTCATTAACAGTGAGCAATCAGTCTGCCAAAGGGATGAGGTCAGATGAAGGTGCTACTAAGCTTTCAAATAAAAGACAGAGATATGAAGACAACAGGAAAGATAATGGAGAACCAAGATCCCCTCTGCCAGAGATTTCATCTAAAAAAAAAAGGAAGTATGATATCTGTCAAAATCTACTGGGTCAGGAGGACATAGACGGTGAGCCAGATGGGCTTCCAGAAGGAGTGGGAAAAGGTATTTATAGTATTTTACAAAGGCAGACATTCTCTGAGCATTCTGAGCATACCAGATGGCTTTTTTTTTTCTTTTGTTTTGCTGAATCAGTTTTACTCTGGGTAAGTAGGTGACTGTGCAAACATTTTTGATGGCAGTGATGGAAGGTGAAAGTAGTCAACGGGAGATTTGCCAGTTAATACCATGTCAGTGTTTGTGGAGCTATGGTCTTAGACCAGCATGATACATTTTATGTTGGTTTAATAACTGCCCTTCTTCTAAGAGTAAATGGTCCTGGCAGTCACAACTCTGTAGTTCTTTATGATGCATATATTAGAGGCTCAGCATATGATATACAACAGCAGCAAAGTTTTGCTGACAGAATATTTGCGCTAGTCATTTAAAAGCATTATTTGAACCATTCACTGAAACTTACAGGAGAGTAGATGTGGAGTGAATCTAATCTTAAAGGTCACAAGATTGGACCCCTAGAGACATGTTTGATCCCTCCGTAGCCCCACAGTTCCTTCAGTATTACTCCTTATGAGGTTAAAGAGATGGTTAATAGCTATGCAGGGTCTGAGTGGCAAGTGGTTGGTGGTGAAGGACTGTGGGGGGGCTCTGTGGAAGGAGGTCAGGCCTACCATGTACTGGACATGGTCAGGTCCAGCTGGTTCCAAAGTACAAAACCGTTCACCAAAATGGAAACTGTCAGAGGTGTTTGTCATGGCTCTGTGGACACATGAGTAAGAAAATGTTGAGATGAATGAAAAACAATGCTGGGACTGGAGAGACATGAGTAATGCTGAAGCAACATATCATACTGAGCAGGGCATGGAGCATTTGAGGGGATGGTGGTGGTCTGAGCAGGGACAGGAGCTGGGGAGCAGCCCAAGGTGAGCTGAGAGGAGACTGAGGCGGCATATAACCCCAGAGGGACTACAGCCAGTGGGTTCGTCCATGCCTGAGAATCTGAGTTAAAAACAAGGAACAGGATCTGACCACCATCTTCTGCACTCCCATCATGTCACAGAAGGTGTACCATGAAGCAACACAATTGGAGAGCAGAAACTGGGGACGGAAGCCAAGGTGTTTTCCCCAAGTGTTTGCTTATTTGTATGCTTTCATGTCTTTCAATACCAGAATCAGTAATTAAAAGCTTGTTAAATGACAATACATTAAATTGATTAAAACTCCCCGAGTTGAAACTGTCTTGCCTACAGCAGTAATACATTACCATCTTCATGGCAGTTGAGTTTCATTCTGCTATAAATGCAATGAAATTAGGCAGCCTGGTATTCCATATAAGGGTTCACTGCAGTAGAAGGTAACTCAGGAGATTGCACAGATCAGGGCTTGAAAAATATATTGTATGTGCAGCTACCTATTAAGTAACCCTTGATAATAAATGCAATTGCAATCATTAAAGGACAAGATACTGAATCACCTCAACTTTGGTAATCACTCCCAGAAGTTAGGATTTCGAAGTCTACATGTTATTCGCATTTCATTTCTTTACCAGTGTTGATATCTTTATGGAAATACATTTGTTCTGAGAATATATGTGCCAGTAAATGTTTGACTTTTCGACTAAATAGAGAACCTTCCCCTCTACTCTGCACTAGTGAGACCACATCTCTAGTATTGTGTTCAGTTCTGGTCTCCCCAGTTCAAGAGGGACAGAGAAATAGTAGAGAGAGTCCAATAGAGAGCTACAAAGATGAAGAAAGGACTGGAACATGTCTTTTATGAGGAAAGGCTGAGAGACCTGGGACTGTTTAGCCTGGAAAAGAGAAGAGTGAGAGTGGATCTTATTAATGTTTACAAATATCTGAAGGGTGGGTGTCAAGTAGAAGGGGCCAGTCTCTTTTCAGTTGTGCCCTGTGATAGGACAAGAGGTAATGGTAGCAAGGTGAAACATAGGAAGTTCTACCTCAACACAAGGAAAAACTTGACTGTGAGGGTGATGGAGCCCTGGAACAGGCTGCCTAGAGAGGCTGTGGAGTCTCCTTCTCTAGAGACTTTCAAGACCCACCAGGATCTGTTCCTGTGCTGGCAGGGGGTTGGACTCGATGGTCCCTTCCAACCCCTACCATTCTATGATAATAGACAATCTATAACATTATAGTTCTATGCAGAGAAAAATATGAAAAATCAAGAATATCATGTCAAGTTATTGTGTACTGACAGAGTTCTAGTAAGACCAGTAAATGTTTTCAGTCTGAAATTATTCTCTGGACAATAATATACCTGTAAATAAAAAGACCAAACATTTGCTTGAAAACCTCTGCTATAGAACTACTGTTGTACCTTGTCTACAGTTTCCAGGGCTTGCATTTGAATTTTGGAACACACAAGATTTGCTGATCAATCTTTTTGATGCATTTTCTTCAATAGAACAAATTACTGATTTTAATCAGCTATTTTTATCCCCATTGTGAAAAAAGAGATCTGTTTGAGAAAGTGTAACTTATTTTACTGTTTTTAATAAAAGCTGTTTATTTTTCAGGGTTTGTTGATATCCCCACTGGAAAGGTTAGCCCTTATATTTTACGTAGAACAACCCTAAATCTAAGAACCAGTCCCCATCTGGCTTCCTTGAGTAAGAAATTGCCTTTGCCTACACAAGATGTAAAAAAATGCAGACCAGATAATCTTGGTGAGCGCTCCTGTTCAACACCTGGTGGCAGCAAACCACAAAAGGTAACTAAAAAATTTATCTGGGTATGACAGCCCTGGGGAAAATGAGTGCATTCACTAAATGTATTTGTATTGACCAGTAAGTTTGAGGATGTATCATTCTTTACATTTCTCAGCAACACGCTGAGGGTAAGATTATAAATACTGAATCACTAAAATATGATAGAGGTCTTGACCCTGCTAGCAATCTTTAGATTGTTCCTGTGATATAATTTGTGACTTCATAAGGAAACCCATTGAGAAATGTAAATTTAAATACAATATATTTTTAATTTCTTATAGTGGATATTAAAGAGCAGTTGCTCCTTATACTGTAGTTTCTTAGGTTTCAGAAAAAGTAAACAGCAAAGAATTAACATTTGGGAGTCTGAGTTGAGGCTTAAAGTCTTCTGCTAAGAACTTTTCTTGAAATTCCAGATTTGAGATGCTATAAAATAGCTACAGATATTTCAAAGTCTGTTTACCATCTAAAAGTTCCCTTTTTATATGTTTAAGAAACTAGACATTAATGTTAGTGCTTACTAGATTTTAAGGTTATCAAACAAATAGCATGGAGTTAGGTTTGGAAAGGTGATTTTTATTTTAAAAAATGTAGTAACTGAAGTTTACATTACCTTTGCAAGTGTTTTCAGTAATATGACATACTGCTGAATGTTTCACAGTACATCAGAATAAGATGTTCTTTCTAAACTAATGCAAATGCTTTGCAGATTATAGAAAAATGTTCCATCTTTAGGACAGAAATAAACCTTTTGTCTGAAATCTCCTCTGAAGTTTTTAACCATGCTATCTCAAGCTGAGCAAAAAGAGAATGGTTTTTATATATTGATGCTTCTTTATATGAGGGCCACATAGAAATATGCCAGTAAATAAAAAATCTTCCAGTTTGTCAGGTTACACAAAAGTATTCTATTGGCAATCAGTGGAGTCACACAGCTGAAAGTGAAACCCTAAAGCAAGAGAACAACTTTTGTTTTGTGTTACATTTGGTTTGTTTTTAAATGCATCTCTTTCGTGTTAGCATATAAAATACGTCATCAAGCTAGTAAAAGTAAGTAAAGGCAAGAGCCATGTCGTTGGTGGATGTATAAGTTTTGAGACTGGAAAGCACTGTTGGAAAGATAAGTAAGAGCAGAGCCAGAATTTCTTTTAAGCAATAGGAAACCTGTATTTTGAAGTGAGAGTGAATCCGCTGAATTCTTGCATGTTGTTTCAAGGATTAATTACCCTGCTTGCCAAAATTTCCTGCTTCTTGCAGACGTTGCCTGGAGGTCTGTGTTTTATTACTGTTTCATTAAGTGATGCTAACAAATTTTATTTACGCTCATTTATACATGTTTTCCTGTAACTTTAGAAACAAATGGAGGGTGTTGCTTGTAAAGAAACTCGGTAGTGCAAAAAAGAAAGGAAGCCTTGGCCGCAGAAAGTTGTGCAGTAATTACCTGTCAGCATGGTGTGATCTTGCAGTCTCTCTCAGACCATAGGCAAGATTACAGCAAATAAGCAGTAATCAGTAATAAATTGTTTTTAATATAACAGGGGCAGGGGTTTCCTAAACAGTCCTCCTGCTTGCCTAAGCTTGTATTGTCTAGGTCTAAGGACAGGCTGCTCCTTACCTTCAACTACATAGGAAAAATGAAGATGTCAGGGTTGTTTTTTCCCCCAAGTATAAATATGCAGAAGCCAACAGTTCCAGAAATTTGCGCCCTTCTCTCTTGGATGTTGCTGGATATATGTCCTTGTTTTATTTCAGGATGACGTACATCTGAGGATTTCTGAAGGAATTCCTCATAATATTATTTAATCATTTATTGAGACTATCAAAATGTGTTGTTTCATGCTTTATATTAATACAGTAAACAGTGTATCTTATTTTAAAAGGGAAATAAGCCTTGTTTCCTTCTCTTTGGTAGGTACTTATACATACTTCATTTCAGAAACCCAGTTTCAAACTGTTGCAGATTTCTCAAGGTGTTTAAAATATGCCCTGTCATTTTCATATGCAAATTTATTCACTTTCGTATGTGAATTTAATGTACAATTTAAATTGAGTGCTTTGACTGCACATCAGTTAAAATGTGAAAGCAGGGGTTTCTGTCCAGATGTCAGCAAAAAGAAGTGACAACTATGTTTTATGTTTGCAGAATATGTACAGGAAAATTGTACATAAAAGTGCAGATCTTGGTACACAGTACCTGGTACCTTAGTAAACAGATTGAGCACTGTCTGTTCCTGGTTTAGTTTTTTTCTGCTCCTACCAAACAGCTTGCCAGCTCTGTAGCAGGTATTCCGTCTTACACCACACCAAAATGATTGATATCAAGTCTCACTTTACTGTATATTCAAAGTGATAAATGTCTTAAAAATACTGTTTTCTGTTTTGAATATGTATGTATGTGTGTTTTGCAAATTCACAATATTTAGTCTTTCGTAGCGAGTCTTTTTTTTTTCTATGCAGAAAGCTAGTATGGTTTTTCCATTACCAGTAAAACAGGACGTCTTGATTTATGTTACAGGTAAATGATGAACAGCAGTCCCCAGCAGGAACAGTTTTTCCACCAGTGAAGCCTACTTCAAGGTCACCACTTTGCCCATATAAGCAATCCACAAAAACTTTCCCTGATAATGCTAGGGAGAGTCGTATGATGCACAAAGCCAAAAGTTCTCCAAATGAACAAGGACTACCTGAGCAAGATGAGGAAAAAGAAAATTGTAAGGTGCAGTAAACCTGTGTGGACTTAATCACAACTCAGAATAAATGACAATCAAAAACCAGTTTGTGAAATAAATATCAGAACTATATCGAGGGCACTGTTATGTCTTATGCAATGATTAATGATATATGGCTTATGTAGAGCTTGTTCTTGAATATTTACTAATACCAATAGTCACTCAAACTTGTGGAATGATAATGAAAGAACAGGTATAATGTATCTTCTCTAGAATTTTCTGTAAATAATTCTTCATAAATCTGTTAAAAAAATTAAACCATGGAAGAAGTGGACTACATGGTGCCATGTAGTTCATTGTTGCCATTTTTTTCTGTGTACCAAAGGTTGATTTACAGATGGAAACTAAACTCACCAAAGTATCTCTAAAAATACTAGGTTCCAGAAAAAATGAGTGAAACACTGTTGAAGGACTCAAAATGAAGCAGTGATTTCATTTGTAAGTGCAAAACCAACTCAGACACCTATAAGATGCATCCAGTGCACAGGTTCAGTGTGCTGTCTTGGCTGCCTCTTTCTCCAGATGGAATGACGGGGATGAGACCTGATTTGAACAAACCTGGAAAGGAGACTGTTTTCCCTGAAACTAAGTATCACAGAATCACTGGGGTTGGAAAAGGCTTTTTAAGATCATCAAGTTCAACTATCTAAATCTACCATCGCCCCTACTACACCCTATCCTTACGCACCATATCTAGATGGCTTTTAAATACATCCAGGGATGGCAATTCACCCATTTCTCAGGGCAGCCTGTTCCAGTCTTTGATAATCCTTTCAGTAGAGAATTTTTTCCTCATGCCCAACCTCACCCTCCCTGGTGTAACTTGATGCCGTTTTCTCTTGTCCTATCAGTTGTGACTTGTGAGAAGAGACCTACACCCTCCTTTCAGGTAGTTGTAGAGAGTGATAAGGTCTCCCCCTGGTCTTCTTTTCTTCACCCTAAACAAGCGCAACTCCCTCAGCTCCTCCTCATAAGACTTACTCTCAAGACCCTTCACTAGCTTCATTGCCCTTCCCTGGACCCACTGCAGCACCTCGCTTTCTTGTACTGCAACACCCAAAACTGAATGCAGTACTCAAGATGTAGCCTCACCTGGGCTGAGTACAGTGGGACAATCACTTCTCTAGTCCTGCTGGCCATGCTATTTCTGATACAAGCCAGGATGCCGTTGGCCTTCTTGGCCACCTGGGCACACTGCTGGCTCATGTTCAACCAGCTGTTGATCAACACCCCCAGGTCACTTTCTGCTGAGCAGCTTTCCAGCCACTCCTCCCCAAGCCTGTAACATTGCCTGGGGTTGTTGTGGCCCAAGTGCAGGAATCAGCAGTTGGCCTAGTTGAAGCCCACTGATCCAGTCTGTTCAGGTCTCTGAAGAGCTTTCCTATCCTCAAGCAGATCAACGCTCCCACCTGACTTTGTGTCATCTGCAAACTTATTGAGGGTGTTCTCAATCTCCTTGTCAAGATCACTGATAAAGATATTAAACAGGTGCAGCCCCAGCAGTGAGCCTTAGGAAACACCACTCTTGGCATCTGCTGATCCATCACAGTGTTAATCTTCACCTCTGCAAAAGGGCCCTTGACCAGCCAGTAATCCTCAGCACGCTGGGGGTGGAGGTATGTACCTTGGGTTGAAAGGACACCCTAACAACAACTGTGGTCACTCTACCGATAATGGCTGTCTGCTGATTCTCTGCAGGTCCCCCTTCACCCTGACAATGCTTGGCCTCATATGTGTCACTTTATATGAAAGTGGTTGCAGACTCGTACCTGATGTAATGTGAGTGGAAGTGATGGAGGAACTGTTAGGTGTCAAGAAATATCTGCACAGAATGCCCTGAGTTAGCTGCTTTTTCATTCAAGAAAAGCCCTATTTGAGATCCCAAAAGAAGGTAACTCACCTGGATATAGCATTTAAGTTACAGGTATCATAAATATAAAAAAAAAATAACTCCATCTAGTTCATGATAGTGCAGTTGAATTTAGGATGATTTATTACAAATAAGGTCACCAAAACAAGCTTGTACTACTGTATTTCAAAGGTCTAATCAGGCTTGCTCAGTAATGCAGAGCAATTGTGTGCAAGAGAAAAAAGTGACATTAATGAAATCAGTCATTATCCAACTGAACATAAATTACTTTCCAATAATTCGTATTTCTCATGCGTGCCTACCCAGGTCAGGTATTAGGAAAAATCAAGCTCCTGTACATGAGCAGTAGTGCCCCAAGACTCCAAGCTGCATAGCAGAGATGCATTTTCACATTCTTATTCCATCAGAAAGTGTTTTCTCCTTTTAACAAAAGTGGATACTATTGTTTTGTACTCCTTAAAAAGATTCCTTAACTTGGAATAAAAGTATTGTCTTTTATTTTAAGTTGAGCTTTCAAAGTACAAGTGCTTCTCTAATGATACAAAGATTCTACTTGAAGTTGTGTTAGTTTTACACTCAAAGCAGTGTTCTTCTCTGTTTACATATACATGCAGATCATTATCTGCTTTACTTACAACATTGTCTATTAGAACGCAGTTTATGAGAACAAATAATCTACTCATCAGTTTAACTGAAAGACCTTTAAAGAATTCAGCATTTGTCTCAAGTCTAACGGTATAAGACAAACCAAAATATTTCATATAGTTCAAACAAAAACTTTGTGTGCAAGCAATCCTTCAGTAACTAGATATGCGTATGGTTGGGGTGGCATCAGTAGATCTTGTGGCTTTGTTCTAAGCATCTGTAGCTGTTTGTTAACCTCAAGAATTAGGTAATTAAACAATCCTTGTAGCACTATGCCTAGAAGCATCTTCCAGGGAGGCTGAAAGTGCTCCACCTTAAAGGATGCATTTTTGGGTGTCACATCTTCTGTCAGTATACCAACAAAGCTGTTCATAGAAGTTAAAGTAATTCAGATAAGGTTTTGCATCTTCTAATTATTTAGGGATTATTTGTGGAATTGTAGCAATTTTTTTAAAAAAAACAACTCTTGAGGTAGAAGCATGAGTATGAAAGCACTTTGGTAGTGGACAGTGAGAACAAAAACCAACAAAGCTCATGTGTTTTGTTTACACCAATTGTTTTTCTGTTTTAATCTGATGCCTTGAAAAGTGCCCCACTTGGAGAACGTGGAAAAAGCATCTTTTTTCAGAAAACTGTCTAATCTTAACTAGAGAAATTTAAATGGATATTTTATAACTAAGTAAGTAAAATATCGTCACTGAAAGAAAGGATTGAGGCTTTAGTAATTACCTATTTTTCTATTTGGCCATGTTTGTATTTTATAAGACTTTAGGTTTCAGTAAGTATGAAAAGTTTGAGTTTTGAAAGATTACAATGCCTGTTATTTTTCAGTATGTATTGTAGTACTAGCTAATATTAGCTTTTTGGTATAAGAGCTAATATAGGTTAAGATTTTCAAAAGATCTTAAGTTATATAGATTAATACCTAAATTAGTTGAAAATTAGACTTAATATTCTATATCCTACTGCAAGCTGATGAGACTTCAGGTCACAATTCATGTAGGGTTTTGAAAGATGTATCAAAAACTTAATTTCCAGCCTCTCCGTAAATCAAGTGTGCAGTAGGAAAAAGTCAAAATGTCTTATCAGAATTGTTAGTAAGAGGATTGCACAGGACGCATTTTGTCAGTGTCAGCTATCTGTGACAAATGAAAGGACACTTGTATCTTACTTTCTAGATTTTGAAAGTCCCTGTAAAAATGTCTTTGGTGCTCTGTTACTGTTCTTAGCGTGCTGACCTGATTGTTGCCATAGAGATACTGTGTTACGTCACAGGAAGATTCATTAACTGGAGCTCTTCTTCATTTTCCTGTTTGTCCAAGGTTTACATTGTAATTGGTGTAAAATCTAGTTTGCTCTCCTAACTAATTTTTAATGCTCTCTGAAATGCCCAGAGTTGTAAGCTAAAAGCACGTTGCAGGATTGCTGGCATCCTTTTCCTGTGTGCCCTTACACCTGTTGAAAGGGTCTGGTTGGTTTATGATGTTCAGCTCTTTCTTCAGGCTTTGAACTATTCTTCTCCTTTTTACCTAGTAAGGAAAGGAAAACATAAAAGGAAATTTGTTTGGCTACTGCTCTTCCAGGGTTTATTATAAAGGGACAGCGTTTGAACAGATCTCTCATATGTCAGAATTTAAAATGCTCCCAGGTCAGATCCTGCCCTGACTTCTGGAGCCCACTCAGCTGCAGAGATGATCAGGAGTTCCCCAAGCCTCGAGTGCAGGAAGAGCACAACAGTAGAAGGCCAGAGACAGCCCAGTGCTTCCCATGGCATAGCCACAGTATAATCAACTGATGTTTGGGTAGAGTTTTCATACAAAAAAAAAATAAAAATAATTCATTCATAGGAGCAATATCATTTATTGAACATGGGCCTGTGATACTTTCAGAAGCATCAGCTTCCAGAAGATGCTCTGCTTTGCACTGCAGTCCCACTCTTTGGTAGAGTGCTACCATTACTAATGTTTGTTGGCTCATAGCAGGATCACTTGGGAGAATCTGTCAGTGCAGTAATGACTGGAGGGAGGGAAGGATGGAGCTGAAAGAAGAAACACATTCTTGCTTTCCAGCTTACCTAATTTTGTTGATGTGCCCTACAATGGATGCAAATTAATATGCTTTAAATAGAGGAAGAGAAATACCAGGTGGAGCTGTGATGAATCCAAATCTGTCTAGTCTCAGGCATACATATTGGACATCGTGCCTATAGTGCCCTAAAACCTTGGAGGTAATGACAAAGTGCAATACACATCTAATGGAGATTTTCTTTGCACCATACATTGGAAATTAGTTCGTTTTAGATAGGGAAATATAGCTGAGAAATGTAAATGCTCTGTACAGTAGGGAAGGCAGTGTCACTCCATGGCCCAGGTGCCACCTCTGGTGACAACACTCCAAATTTGTCCAAGAACTGATTTCAGCTGCCTGATCCTTGTTCCCGCTGTTTCAGATTTCAGCTGTCTAACCCTTGAAATGACTCCACCTCCCTCTGCTTTTGCTACCTTAGCCCAAAGAGCCACAAGTTACAAAAGGCCGACAGTAATTTTCTACAGAAAATAGTAATCGAAAACAGTTGTTTGAACTTTATAAAGACGTTGATAACTGAATACCCAGTGGACTACTGGGAGAGCCGATTGCTGTAGCAGTATTCAAAAGCAATGGTGTGGATTTCTTAAAATATGGGCCAGTATATCTATAGTTTCAGCGACAGAAGATAGGCATATCTCCTTTGCTATATATATATGTGTGTGTGCATATTCTCTGACACATATATAGGCACACCCAAGCTCTTACTTCAGTGTGGAGTTCAGAAACTATATGGAACTTAGAAAAACAGGATGTAGCTATAAAATAGCCAAATCTACTTAGATTTTTGCATTGTTTTATTTGTCTTCCTGGAAGCTTTTTTAACAGCAGATAAATCATTTTTTCCTGACACTTCAGCTGTTGAAATACTTAGGTGAATGCACTGATGATTGATGGGTGCACAGAAAAATCAGCAGCTTTCTGTACTTTGCTTTTCTGCTGCCTTGCCTCATAAATTAAACAGATGAAAGCTTAGTGAGAATCTGCTCTCAGTACTGGGTGGTGTTTCAGGGTTCCTTTATTTAGAAAGCCTGCTGAGTACCACACGAAACACAGTGTAAATGTATTTGATGTTGTGAAGGAAGATTGTATTTTTCATGAAGTCTGTTGTATCCAGATCAGAATACTGAGTTTTTAATTTTTTTTTTTATTTTATTTTAATTTTTTGTAGAGGCAAAACTGGAGTGCAAAGTTATTAATTGTGGTTCGGGTCTGCTTTCGTTTTTCTCATGTTCTGTATTCTTTTGTCTCTGTACTGAAAAATAATCTGTTTTCAGAACTATTGTAGAAATTTAAAGATACATGTGGCTTTAATCATTGTCTGGCACTGAGTGATTAAAGATTTTAGTTCTCCCCAGGATCAGAGTTTGGATCCTTTTTAATTAGCTTAGATTCAGATCATGGAGGCTTAAAGTAGTAATGGAGATGGTTGATACTTCATCCTTTTGGATTTTTTTTCTCCTCAGTTTCTTGTGATCAATTAAAAAGGGAAAGGATCTGTTTTGTGATTCCCGCATCCGTTTAACTTGGTTGGTGTCTGGTTCCTGATATTATCTTCAGATCAACAAATCTTCTGTTGATCAGGCTGTTAGACATGGAAGTATTTGCTTATATAAAAAAAAAAAAATCTAAATAAGATTCTCTCATTAACTGCACATCCCCTTACATAGTGTTTTTAGTATGAGTAGGAATGGTACCAAATGATTGGCTTGTTCAGGTGTCTCGGTCCCCATTGCTGGCTTCTTTGAGGCTGCAGCATGCTGCCTGTGTTGTAAGTATTATTTTAATGTGCTAAAATGTCCAGGAAAAAATAGAAGGTTAGTGAATCAACTGCAGGAAAGAGAATATGGCCTTGAAAGTTCTGCTTCCAAAATGTAGGCAAGTTTGTGGGTGGAGTTCACTGTGCTTGGCTACAGCTGTGAACTAAAAGGGGGAAAGCTGAATTCCTGTCTTTGGTCTAAAGCTGATGCTTTGAAAAAACACATAGTCAACCTAAGCTGTTATAGGACTGGTGCTGGAATAGCCATATTCCATACCTTGTGAACTGGTAAAGGATTGTACCATGCTCTGATGAATTCTAACAAAGCAAGCATTAATGAAGATTTCTTCCCCACTTGTTTCTTACCACATATCTCTTCACCAGCAGAGGAAAGTGTGGGATTTTACAGTCATTTTAAAGGCAGGTCTCCTGGTTTCAGCCACCACAGTTGCTATTTCTGCATGGCTACCTACGGTACGTTGTAAAAATGTTGATGGGAATGTAAGTGATTGCTGGCTTGCTGTAGCAGGCAGGAGGATTCCACAAATTCGCATTGTCCCTCTGGTACACTGGAGATACTTCTATAAATTCAGTAATGCAGCTATGATTATTCTTCTCCTCGCCTCTCAATTAACCAGTACTGCACATATTGTTCCCTGTCAAATATCTTATTTTGTCAGATGGTAGAGAGCAGTGTTGTTCTCTTTTCAAATTGCTGGTTTGATTTCTGGCAGTACTTGATTGCTTTAAAATGTGCTTTCTGCATCCATTTTCCTCAATACTTCATTAACTGGAGAAAAAGACTGAAATGAGGTTTCGGTTAAGTAGGTGTTTCACTTTTGTCCCCACTATCTCATTCATTTATTTCCTCTAGCTCAAAGTAGTCTCAGAGACTTTATCTTTCATTTGCAAGAAATTTTGCAGTCCAGATTATCTCTCTTATAGCTGAATCCCCCTTGAAAATGCATCCCATGCTGGGAAGAAGCACAGAAGCAAGACAGCAGAAGAGGTGGTGAAAAGCAATCCAATATCAAACCAAAACTACAGTGAGTGTAGGTAAGCAAAACACAGCTGGTCATTTCAGAAGACTCTTCAACTGGCCATGGCCAAAGGCCACGTGCCTGACAGAGCGCTGCATAATAGCACAAGAGTTTATTCAGGAGTCACAACACAATAGGGGAGCATTCTTGCCACTTTGCAGTGAAGATTTTGGTTTTAAAGTTGCAAATGCAGTTTCCATCTATGCTAAATACCAGACAAAGTCAGAAGCAAGTACTACTTTACAAGATTGCAACTAGTACAGCACTAGCAACGCTTGAGCAACATCTGGGGTACTTCTGTGCCTGTACAAGAATGTCTTTAGGCATTTACAGTGCAGGTAACTGCTTGAAAGCACTTGGCTCTCACTTTTATACCCCTTCCCTCGGTGTGACCTGTTCTGTTGAAAGTGCCTGTGGGAAGATAAGAGCCTGCATGCAGTAAACTGCCATGGAGCAGAGCTCCACGAAACGTGTTGCAAAAGGTAGGAGAAAATTTCTCTTTTTTTTTGTAAGAATAATGTGGAAGACCTGCTACTAAAGCGTAACCTAGGACCCCATATAGTCTAAGATTATGCCTACCACATGCAGAGATAAGATACCAGCTTGAAGTTCCAGAATTCATTGGAGCAAACAGTTTTGGTGGTTTCCTTTGTTGCTTTTTTTTTTTTTTTCATGTCTTCCTGTGACCTCATGTGTTTATTTCAGCCTTACAAAGAGTCAAGACCATTTGAGCTAAATATATCAGTGATCCATTATAACTGTAGTGGGCGAAGGGAACACGGTGATGAAATATGCAATCTGCGGTTTAGATTCCAGCTTGTTAGTAAGTAGTCAAAAAGTTCACCTATCTTGAAAAATACCAGAGTAGATTCTGAATGGCAGCTGATTGCAGAATGGACTGAGAGCACCTGACCAGTGCGGTTTGACTTGCTCAAGACAGAGATAATAAATATTACAGTAAAAATAAATCAAGTGGTAAATGGATTATGAGTTAATCAGGATTACTAGAGCATCTCCACTGAACTTTATTAAGAGATCATAGTCATGATGGCCTCTCTTTGTTCTGTGGAAGAAGACCTGTGGGTATTCATGACACAAAATGGAATCTAGAAGCTGTCATGTAGAAAGGGAAAAATGAAGGGCAGAGTTAAAAACTGTTCAGAAGATTCTGAGGAACTTATTGGAAAACTCTTAAAACAGTAGTTGAATTTGAAGGTCATTATGATGGGCATTGAATCTTAAGCACTTTAACAGAAAAGTAGTTGTTCTTGTTGAAACGTATTAAGGACTATGGATAATCCACTCTCCATGCTCTGGAAACATGTAAGTCCAGTGCTTCAAAAGGAATCACTTTTCTAGCTCAGTGTTTAGAAAATACAGAGCAATCCAAACTCCTTGTCATAGAGATCCAATGGATTTCTCTCTGCACATGCTTTGTCAAACTCACAGATGAGATTTGCAGTCAAGTTATTTCTTTTGAGAAGTTTACGGCCTTGATAGATATTAAGAAATGTCCAAGAACAGTGAAGAGCAACTTTAAAACCTTTTCCATGGCTCTAAACTGATTTTTATAACAGTTTCTGAACTAATCTAGATGTTATTAAAACTTATCCTCAAGGTTGCTCTTTCTAAATATTATAAAGTAATTTTATATCTTCTGTGTTCTGTTTTGCCGAGTTGACTGCTAAAGTGAACCTTCAACAAAAGGGAAAAATCCAGTATGGCAGCCAAGGCTATGGAAGGCTGAGGACTCTGAGAGCTTGCCCAGTGCTGAGCCAGCAGATTTGGTCCTGTGTTTTAACTGTGTGAGTGTCACCTTTCCATCTCCTTTCCCCTCTCAATCTCATTTTGAAACTTGCTGGTGTATAACTAAAGCCTGGTCTGGGTTAGGCTTGGTTTCAGTGGCTAATCAAAGCTGCCGGCTATGGAGGTGTAAGGATTCTGCTGTACATATGTCCTGCAGTTGTGAGATGGACCATGTTTAGGTGATACTTGTCCGTTTACTTTTTCCGGTTGTCTCCACATACAGAGAGCCGTGATTTACATAGGCAGATACCTGTGTACTTGAAGAAATTGGTATTTGCCACTTCAAGCACACAGCTGAACGTGCATGTGAAGTGGGAAGAACATTTTGGTATACTCAGCTATGCAGTACCTGCTGCCAGAACAGGTAGTGAAATGAGTATGTCCAGTTGAAACTTCAGAAGAAATTTAAGACATTGAAACAAAACTTTTCATGCCGGAATTTCAAAAAAATGCTAGCTTTGCCACATTGACAAATAGAAGGTTCCTACATTAAGTCCCGTGCAGAAGAGAACTTTTTTCACAGGACATTTTCCCTTCTGCCTGGGATAGGGCCACTGGGTCAGTACTGGTTTGGAAGAAAGTTTCCACATAACAGATCCTAACATTTTCTGTTGTAAGAAAAATAAACTTGGGTCCTGTGCTCATCTCAGAGCAGTCATTTTCATTTTTACTGGTTTACTTTTAAAACTTTCCCATGTGCAGTGTCTAATTATGGTACATTACAAAAATCTGTGTTTAAATGGTAACAGTGCACAGTGCTGAAAGGGACTGTTGGTAAATTGCTTATTCACTTTGATGATTAAGCCAGTAATTATTGCATTAGCATCCTAAACCACACTCCTCTGCTGATATATCTCCTCCCAAGGCAATCCCCTGAGACATGATGGTCTAAATAGAAAGGGTATGGCTCTTGAAGGGAAGGGCAAAGAACATGTGGGAGATAGTGCCAGGGATTAAACAGAGGTTGCTTTCTCCTGTGTCTGCTTCAGTGTGATGCAGGATAGCGCTGGGGTGTGGTACATCAAAAAGGACTTTTTTGCCTTAGCAATGTAAAACTGGACCTTTCCAGTACTGGCTGTGAAAGACCTTATGACACTTCCTGCCAGGTCTTATCACCGAGGCTATACTCACACAGTAATAAAAACAAATCATTTTATTTGGTTGAATAAGATGGCCTTTCAGCTTTCATACCACCATGGCATTCAGCTGCCCATGTTCTTCTATGTTTCTGTCCTAAAATGTTTGGTAACACCACTGGATGCCATTTATCAGCCATCTTCCACCTCCTCCTCACCTGAGGTAAATCTTTTGGTGTCTTTACACTGCTTTTTTTCCTTTTTTTTTTTTTTTCCTGAGAATGAACGCTTTAGAATCCTCTTAAAAGCAAAGGCATAAAACAAGTGTAAGATATTACTTTGTGTCTTTAGGAGTTTTTCACTTTATATGATAAAATTCCAGGACACAAGTTACTTGGAACAGTTTGCTCGCCAGAAGACAGATGGACATCAGATCCTGCACCCCTGTAGGTGCTGTGTTAGTTTCCCATCAATTTTCTGAAGTGATGCACTTACAGACACATTTCTGTGGCTATTTCAAGTCCAGGAGTGACATTTTTTCCACTTTCCTGGATTCTAAGACTCTCTCTGGATTCTTTTACCTGTACATCTTAGCAAGAACCAGCATTATTTTCTTTTTAAGGAAATATTAAGGAAGTATTTTTCATGGTATTGATGACTTCTTGAATTCTATCTGAGTATGTGTCAGCTTTTGAGACCACTATTCTCCAGCTGAAACATTTAATGGATTTGAGCAAGTGACTGGATAAAATAACTTCTACAAGCTTCCTGGAGTGGAAACCATTTCATTAGTAAAGAAAATGGGGGAACCCATTTTCTCCGTGAAAATTTGTTAGAAAAACTCTCCAGTTTCTTAATAAGTGTGCTAGGAAAAAAATACAGCTCTAAGACATAAAGGAATGTTTGAACCTCCAGGGCTGGGCAAGTGAAAAGAACCCTCAGCTGAAGGTTTCTAAGGAGACCATAGAACACAGTCTGCAGAGGTAGTAAAACAATTTGAACAGCAGAAATAAATCTTGGTGGGAGGAGTGGTGCATGGTTCCTCCTGGGCACACTATTTGAAATTGAATATTCTAAAGGAAAGAAAATTGCTTCTCAGACATACCTTGACGAACCAGGTTGAAAATTGCCTTGGGCTGGAGTCCAGTTAAAGAACTGCCCTGTGTGCACCACTTTACACCAATAACTATGCCATGTATGTACCTGGAGAATAACATCAAGGGTGAAGGTGCTTTTCTTTTTAAAAGGCTATTCTCTTTGAAGCACTGTCCTTCTTTCCTCCATGTATGTGTTTCCTATATTCTTTCTTCACTTTCTCCTCCCCTGCTATGCAGTGTTTTGCTTTCTTTTTTTTTTTTTTTTTTGTTTTTTTTTTTTTTTGTTTTTCTTTCTTTTTTCTTATCAAATTATGGCATTGTTTGGTTTCTTCTTCCCCTCAGTCACCTTGTAGCTTCCCATTGGGTGCGTAACCTTGTCCCTCAAAGAGCTATGGTTTCTACTCTTTTTCTCAAAGCCGGAGGAGAGGCTACAGGTACCAGAACCATGAATTCCCTGATAAGTGGTGAGGATTGCTTGGTTGTGATGCATGGCCAAAGATGGACGGTGGATCAGGCAATGCAGCTGGATGGGTTTAAGCATCCCCATGATGCATGAACTGACAGTAGACCAGAGTGGAGGTTGTTTAAGGAACAATTGCAGACACTATGCTGGGCCAGCAGGAACTTGGAGAGGGGTGTTGGTTTTGGATAGCAAGTACACAGAAGAACAGAGCCCAGAGAAGGAAGTACCCAAATAACAAGTTGGCAGGCATCCAGCATGGGATTAAAAAAGACATTACAAAGACCTTGACAAATGTTTCCATCTTCTTATTTTGTCTGTCTGGTCCACAAAACAGTGATAGTGAATAAAAAGAATTTGGTTTGAAGACAACAAAGTAAAAGAGAAAAACAAATTTTTGCAGGACGAAATGTCCACTCGCTATGGAATTCCTTCCCATCCTCTGGCCAATTCACTTTTTAAAGTCTCAAAGCAATTCAGCTTCCATTACTTCTCATATGGGAACTGTGCCTGTTTTAATAAATGTCATTGGCCACAAACTTCTCTGATGTAGGTTATGCTTGCGCTTCTCATTTAATCTTTCCGAAGGACACTTCTTTCTCCTGTGCATGCTACGTAATTCTTATATAAAGAGGCAGTTTTGGTCTTTTTTGCTTTCATTGTTGCATGACTGAACATGCAAATATGTGCTTTAAAAAATCCATTAAATCTGTTCTCGGACAATTAATTTTATTTCTCTTTTCTGATTTTCTTTGAAGCCTTCCGTCAGCATTTTTGGAGAGGAAAACACCAGGCTTAAGCTTTACTCAGGTGCAGAACAGTATGTTGCTGGATATCAAGCATGTTGCAACAGGATATAGTAAAAATCCACTGCTGTTTACAAATTTATTCTTCTGGAAAGAAATCAAGTACCTTCAGTCTCCTATTAAAGGATTCTCACCTCTATCTCTAAGGTGCTCAGAGCCTTGCAAGAGTTGACCTTACAAATATGTTCAGCATCCTCTGCTCAGATATAAATTACATAGCCTCTCAAACTGAGGTGCAGTTGTCCATACTTTCCCCCACAAAACCAACTTAAAATTCACTAATTTCAGCTTGGATCATTCCTCAAATACTTTTGCCACCTACTGACTGTCATTCAGACCAGCATCTAAACAAATAACAAAACACCATCTATCTCCTAATCATGGCACTTTGAAAGACAAAATAAACCTTCTGCAGTCTAGTTATTTTATAATTCTTTTGATTGTTATTTATTCATTGTGCAAAGCATATGCATAACTCCCACATGCCTAGTGTTGAAGAAAGTACAACACTAAATGGCAGCATTACAAATTAGCAGAAGCAAGCAAAGGTAGCCCATTTAAAAGCCATACGATGCCAGTTCCACTGAAATGTTCCCACCTGAATTTGCTGCAGCAATATGAGCTTGAGAATGCAGACCAAATGAAATGCCCACTTGTACGCAGGCCTTTACGATCAGAGCTAGAGGAGGACTCAAGCAGTAAATCCCTCAAGGCTATAATTAGCAGCCTCATTCCTTGCAGGACATGGGAGAAATGTGGGACAAAAGAGTGCCATGACCGAAGCCCTGTGCACTGGGCAGGAACACTCTGACAAGCAGTTGGAAGGCAATGTAAGTGGGAAACTGTGACTAAACTCTTGCACTATCTGGGGAGCTCACAGTTCTGATCCCTTAGGAATTCCCTCAGGAATGTGTTTACTTATTTTTTTCTTTAATACAGAGACTGTAAAGAAGGATGAATTTATATTTCACAGTTATTGGAAGGAGGAAAACCTAGTGCCTTTTAAATGAGTCCTGCAACCTCAGCTTACAGGGCTAGCATCTTCCATTTTGTTCCTACTATCTAACCTAGAGAATCTAGTTCAAAAGGCCAGATGAATCATCTGCTCATGAGGTGTGGTGTTGGATCTGGATCTCCCCAGTCTGGGGAAGGCATCGGAATCTGCCTACTCCATTTTAAGGGCAAATGCTTCAGCCAAACTGGGATAACAGCAAAGATAACAATGACACTTGCTAGTGCCATGTGAATGACTTTTAAAAGGAAAACAGTGTTCTTTCAATTTTTCAAAGAGCAGTTATAAGCCCTGCTCTCATGAGAAGGCTTTCAGATCTGGATTAAACCAGGCAGAGGTGTTGTCATTCATCCTAGATAAGATGCCAGACTTGCAGAGGAGAGAGACAGGACTGTGGCTGTGTATTTGTGCCTGGCATTTCCTATTGTTTCTTCCCAGGCCACTTCCCTCTCAGCGTGTGAGATGTTCAGATAAACGTCCTGAGGTGTACAATTCTCAGCAGGCACTACATAGGGAGCCTTAATGTTGAACTTCGGGTTTTATATTCTGATCTGGTGACCAAACTCCTAAAATCAAGCTATTAAAACACAAGGTCTTACTGAATCTAGTCATAGCCTACAAGTCTTTCTTCCTGGTCTACTACAGAAAATAGCAGCCACAGCAAAAAAGTGCAGCGACAAACATTATTTGTAAACAGGTTTTATGTAATTAAAGCCATTCTGCACACTAAGTTCATTATCTGTCTTTTAGAAACCTTATTAGAGTAATACACAAGGACGTACAGAAAAATCTCTTTTCCAGTCATTCATGGAAAACACCCTCACTGCTGCTTTTTTAGAAGTAGCTTCTCTTCACCTTGTATTTAAATTGCATAGCAGTTGATCTGCCATAAATTGTTGCTCAGTGTTGATATACAACATTTCTACTGGAGGTGACAGAATATTTAGTAATAGACATTTTTTGCTCACCTCATCAAGGTTATACCTCTTACTTTTAATGTGCAGTTGAAACACATCTTCTAATGCCCTTAAAAAAAAAAAAAAAGAATAAAAAGGAACATCAGTAAAAAAAAAAAAAAAAAAAGACTGTTCAAAGGCCATATACTTCCAAAAGAAAAAGACCACACAGCCTGTCCTTTGGATCACTTCAAATACATCCCAACTTTTCACTTTAACTCCGTCCCCTCCACAGCCCTCCCGTACCAGAAAATGGATTTAAAAAATAAAATCTTAAACTTTCTGAAGTTGTTAAATATTCCAAGTGCATGCAGTTGTTACGGAACAGTGCCAGGGACACTCTTTCATGTATATAATTCTAATTTAGTCTTTTACATTTAATAAAAATGCAAGAGTATTGGTCTCTCCACTGCAATGTAGTAGACCTTCTCTGTAGTTTCGTGGGGCCTAAGTCTGTCTGTTGCTGCTGTCAAGTACAGTCCCACCACATAAACTGAATGAAACTGCTGAGGGTACTGGAGTGCTGTGTAGTACTGCAAGCAGCTTCCTAGATTGATTTATAGTTGTCATTTCTTTGTCCAGGATACTGCATTACTCAAAGAGGACTTTTGAATTGCCTCTAGCCGACGGGTTTTAGACCTCTGAAGGTAACTTAAATGGTCTTTTTTTCTTGGGCCTCCTTTTCAGTAACCTTTAAGGGAAACACTGAAGACTGAACTTTGATGGTCATAGTTTTGTTAACAATGTGTACTATGGAGAGATGCCTTCAGAAGGTGCTCTCAATGTATTTTTTTATGTCTATGCCCAGCTGCAAGCAAAGATATGCTCATGGTCATAAGCATTAAAATAAAAACCTGACTCACTAGGGAAATTAGGTCTCCAGGTTCTACAGTCATAACTCAGTTATGGTTGCATTTTCAGACAATCATAAAAAATGAAAGAATCTGCAATGAACTGAAGGGCTCAGCTGAGCTATTTTGGTTGTATACTGTATATTTGGGGGCCATTTATGATTTTCTCTGTGGAGAAACTGATCTAAATAAATGGAGATTTTAGAATATGTGTCTACCATATTAATCCTGCACTAGATTAGCTAAGGCCATTGGTTGTGGCTTTTCTATTTAGAAATTCAACTTCTGATTCAAAATGAAAGGCCACTATTGACTGTTCACTTCCATTCTGCAGAGAAATGAAATTTGTTATTAGAGACTATACAAGAAAACAATGGATGATTTTTAAATGTATTTTTAGTAACCCTTATTTTTGACAGAAGCATCTAGACAATCTCCATCTAAAGTCAACAGAGCAGTGCTTTCACCCTATAAGACTAAGCATGAACACCCTGGTTCCCCACAGTATAATGAGTTGGGCTCTACGTGGAACATGCACACGACTCCTGCAGCTGTCAGATACAGGTACAAGTTTGTGTTTTCTCATTTGGTTTTCACTATCTATAAAGAAAAAATCTTACTTTCTGAAGGATACTAATCTTCCTGTTAACATGGCGGCTGACACACAGTAGCTTTTTGAGGTTTTATTTTTATTTTAATGCTATCTTCTTTTTAAATCTATGTATAGGCAGGCATGATACTTAGCAACCTTTTCAATGTGTGGTAAGTCAGTATTTTTCAAATCTACTACTCTTCCTCCCAGCGTAAGCAGAAAATTCACTTTTAATTTGGGCCCTGAAGTTTGTCTGAAAACTGCTATACTTGATATAACTGTTATAGAAAGAAGGAAGAGTACTGATTGCACAGAAAACAAACTCACTACTTGTGTTAATAGACACTTAAAAAAGTTACATTTAAAATATCCTCAGGGATTTTAACTGAAATCCTCTAGATTGAAAGGGAAACATCTTGGCTTGGTGTCAGACTAAGTTTGATTGATTTCAGGGGGTTAGCACTTCTCCAGCATCAAAGCACAGCACTTGACAAAGACTAAAATCTTAAACATTGGCTTAAATCCTCTATCAAAGAAAGAGTTTCTCCCATTTAAGATGCAGGCCAGGAAAAGGCATAGAAGAGGAGCACATAATCTTGTTGATTTTAGCAGGTCTACAAACAGACCTGTGGTTTATCACAGCTCTGTAAATATTAGAAATGTGGTAGATCTCTATTAGAAATGTGAGTGCAAGATGGGGGGTGTGGGTGTGTATGACAGGATGCCACATACAGAAGATGAAAGCAGAAAAGGATGCTGCAGCTGGACACCAGCAGCACTGGGTGTGTTTGGGAGTGTTTCCCTTTATGTGTGGATCATTAACTTGATTGTGTGTGCATCACAAAGAAAGCAATTTTCGCATCTACAGGAGGGAGGAATAGAAAATCTTGCTATAATGCACTTTGCTAAGGAAGACTACGTGGCTTGCTAGCTCAGGATTGACTGGGAACTGGAATGAGACTGTTCTAACAATAATGTCTATCACTATACTATATAAGGGAATGGGCTTGAGAACAGTGTCAGAGGACATAGTGCTTCCATGCTTCTACTGGAAGCCACTGGGAAATACAAGGCTGGCTGAAAAATACTTTCTGTTCAGCTACTCAGTTTAAAACATGACTCTCATAAAATGTGGTCAGAAAAGTATTCAGCAAATTAAACTGAGTAATCTCACTAAACCCACCAATTTTTTACACTGAATAATTGGTTACAATTTTGTAACTTAAAGGAATAAATAGGAAATGCAAAGAACTTACTCTTCATGATAACAACTTCTAATCAAAATATCATTTGTAAGATCTTGAAGAAAATGAAGATACTCTTCTTCCCTATACAAATACACAAGCTGTCAGCATCTTTCTTTAACATACGCTGAATGCAAATAAAGTTTACAATACCATCCAAAGAGCTGTAGTTTTAGAGTAATTAAAGTAACTCAAATAAATAATTTTTCCAACATATCTGAAAGTGATGAATCTATTTACTAGTCTGCATTTTTTACTATTCAGGTTTATAATTTTTTTAATGACTAATTTTCATAGCTCTGTTGGTCAACTCCCTAATTGCTTTAATCCATTAATTTCATTAATCAATAATATCTACGCTTTTTGTGAATAATCAGTTAAAAAAAATAGTTCCCATGAACAAAAGTGTATGTATCAGAAAAGAAATTATTATTAACATAGTTTATTTATTTATTATTTACTTATTCTTAACATATTTAGTTTGCCTGCAGTAAGAGTGGGCTGTGTGACATGACTCAGAAAATCTCTTCCAACTTTCTGATCCCACAGTTCCCAAGCAAGTAGCTGAATCCTGTATTCCTAATAGAGTCCCTTCTACTCACTGCATACAGCCTTTGGCAGTTGGCTCTTTGTGCCATGTTTTCAATTTTCCACTATATTCTTACTTTAATATTTTGATATAAAGCTTAGAAATAGTTAAAAGGGACAAATAAATATTTAACTCACTTGTCTTCAATTTGCGATCCTGAACAAAGTGGCATTTTATAACTGGAAATCTGTAATTCATGGATCTGCTACAAACAAGTAAAGAGGAAAAGTAGATTAAAAAAAAAAAGTATCTTTGTATTAACATTTTATATTTCCATTCAGAGTACCAGGGGGAAATGATCTGATTTCACAACATATCAGAATCACAACAACATCATACTGAAGTGACATGCCAGCTTATGTGAATTAATTGTCTTGAGTGTCAGTCACTCATATAAATAAAGGAAAAGTATTATTATTAGGGAGGTTCATGTTAGGAGAAATGGAAACAAGGTGGTATAACCTGAGAAAAATGATGGAAATGCTATAAAGGAAATCAGAGGTTCCTAAAAAACAGAAAATATTTTCACACCTCATTCAAATAAGACAGCTTTTTCTTTGAAAGTATGTACAAAATACATTTGTATCTTTGAAAGAAGATGTGGAAATCCAGATTGATATTGAAATTATCTTTGGCTGCATATTATCGAAGGGAATAGGAGCTTCTCTTGATAACGTAAAGTGAAGGGTTTTGTGGTTGGAACAAGGAATGGAATAGTCCTAGCCAGCACATGGCTATCACAAATCATGCCTGTGGTGCCTTGGCTGAGCTATGTAGAAATTCAACACTGATTCTGTATAGGGATGAGTGGGCCAAGGAATTGTACAAAACCTCTCTATCATGCATGGCTTTGACTACTGTTAGGAATCCCTTATTTTTAAGAGCATTAAAATTCACTAAATTGAACCCTCATTCATCTTAAAAATCCAGGTGACTAATGGAGTGCAACTTCTAGGCAAAGCCTTGTATGGCATACTACAGTACTGACTGCAGGCTGAGTGATTAGCACTTTGCCTGGACATTTCTGGGCCACAGGTTATGGGTGAAAGGCTGTAAATCAACCAAAAGCTGGAATGACTGCTGGAAACCTTAAGGGCCCAGCAAGATGTCAGTCAAGTAGGAGAAAAACTCTCCTTTCGGAAGAACAGATCTGTGTTGCGTTACACTGTTTTTCGCATCACATAATGCCTCATTTGTGTTTCTCAGAGAGACTAGTAACTTTGGCTGTTCCTATTTTATTCACAGATGGCTCTTGACCCTATCTAGCTACACATGCTGTATTTCTCAATTGCAATCTTAGTGGCTTCTCACAAGATGATACACTTTTTGGTTTTACTCTTAACATATATTGCCCAAAGCCTATGATTTCATTATCCACCTCATTTCCCCACAAGCAGGACAACTTTTCTGTATGAACAGTGGGCTCCATTCTTTTTCTTTGTAACAAACTGGGTACACCAACCTCAACTGGCTGCTGAGAAAAGTGAACTGAATGTGGTCTCACATGCGCGTCTTCTAAAAATCTGAAAGATTAAAGCATAGGGAACATCAGTTATGCTTCAAATTATGTGTTTGAAAGTGAAATTACTTAAGTTTTAGCACTAATGTATAAACAGAGTACATACCTGTGCAACTCTCCTTTCTTTTCATTATTGACATCTGCTGATTTAAGTGGTGGTCTGCCAGGAGAGGAGATCTTTTTTTTGGGAGGAGGATTATAATACCTATGTTTTGCAAGAAAGGATTGGTGTGATGTCCTTAAGATTTGAGGGATAAACCACTGCTTTTCTGTGAAGTAAACTGAATGTTTGTCAAGGAGGTCCCCAGAGTGTGTTTTATTAGAAGAGTTTTGAAATGCCTTCTTCTTCCTGTTGTGACTGCCTAAATGCATGCGAGACTGCAGAAGTGAAGCAGATGATCTGTCTGTGTTACAGTTATGAACAGGAGTCTGAGACAAAGCCTGCAGAGCAGTATTTTGGATAGTCCTTTTTGCAGTAGGAGCTGGCATCAGAGTCTTTGGAGTGGGCTTCTGGAAAGATACAGAGTGGGGCTGCTCTCTTTTTGTCTTGGAACAGTCATTCCAACCAGGGACCAAACATAGGTGACCATTTTCCAACAGTGACCAACTCACCTGTAAGTTAAAGAACAAAATATCTGACAGAATAATCGCAACAGCAATTCTCTGGAGACAGTGTCTTCTACAACTTGATTCACATAGGAAGAATTTTAAGAAACCATTTTCAACCTGTTTCAAGCGTTATAAATGACTTGTCAAGTTTTGGGAAATGCAGTTAGGAGTAAAGTCACCCTGACACTGTCCTAGAGCTAGCTAATGATTCCTTTTTCTTGTTTCTCTTTCCTTCTTTCTCTTTACAAGGTTGAGGTTGCTAATGACAAGTAGTCTCAGGAAAATACAGAAATTCCATTTTTCTTGCCAAGGCTCTCCCTCACAGAGGGAGAATATGAGATTTTTTAAATTCCTTGGACATTTTACATTCTTTTCTATGGAATTGATCTCTCAATGGCAGTCTTACAGCCCTTCTTCAATGGCATTGTCTATTCTTTCCTCTTGTATGCCCATGCAGGCATGAGATTGACTCCATTTTATGAGTTTGAAGTCAAACAGAACCACTGTTATCCTCACAAATACCATAGGTGAAATTGTGGCCTATCATTTTGCTATTTATCTCAGTGGGAGAGAGATTTTACAAATCAAAATAATTCATGTTTGAATTAGATTACATTCTTTATAAACAACATCACTAGTAATCTAGTGGTAAACCTACTATAATTCTCAACAAATAGAAAGTTTTACAATATAAATATAGTCTGCTGGAGAATTTTTGCCCTAGAGAGACTCTGGACTATGGAAGAATGAAATGTTTTGCAAGACTTTGTCTATTGGGCTGAGGTCCCCTGGCAGAATTTGGTGAAGAACAGGTCTACTCATACTACCATAATGTTGCACAGTTGCTAGTGTCTGGCAGAATATATAGAATTAGGATTACTTACTTTAGGGTCTTGTTTTTACCTGTAAATACCATTCTGAAATTCAAAGGACACTGTAAACCAATGTAAAGTTATTGCATTGCCTTCAGTGAGAATACTAAGAAAATCATAGGAGTTTTGTTCTCTTGAAAATATTGTGTACAGAAATTGTCCTAATAAGAATGTTTTCACACACATCAGTAAATTACTTCAACAAATTCACTGGGGTTGTTTTGTTTTGTTTTGTTTTGTTTTTCCTGTGCACCCATGTAATACTTTGTTACAAATTCTAATTCCATTTGTAAAAGGAGCAAAGACGATGTATGTGGGTTTATGAGCAGCATGCACACAGTCATGCTGTCAGTGCAGGGACGTGTTTTAGTCAGGTACACATAGTCACGACACGGGTATCTGTCACTGTAGGCCATGTAGGGATAGCAACAGTTAGATGAGAGGATAGCTGCCAGTTGGCAAAAGTGAGAGTCGAACATTATCTCTGTTTGACTAGACTATAAAAAGCCATATTGAATAAACCTCCATCTAACTTCTGTGTTACAGGCACCCCCAGCACTTCAGAGTACAGCTAGTTAAGGAGAAACTGGTCTCTTTCATGAGACTGAGTGCTACCTGTGTGACAGGTCTTATACTGTCAGAGTATCACATACCTTCTGCTGACTTGGAGAAACACTTCTGGAGTTGAATGGTGAGGCAGGAAGACCATGTACAAGATCCTTATATTTCTGAAGGGCTTGAATTAGTCTGTGTCTTTTCTGCTGATCCTTGTCTGTACATGTAAGTGTGAAAACAAAAACCCCAGATTAATCAACGGTCAAGTTGTAGGTATTACTCTTCATTCGTCATTTTGCCACTAAAGACTGTTCTGTCCCCTCCTCTTAGTACCAAGTAGCAGACAAAGAAGACAATCTCTCTACTTTTTGCAGATGGCACTTGCTCAGCAGACGTGGATTTGAAATAAATGCAAGCCAGGACTCTGTTTCATCACTCACATAGTAAGTAATGAGCTACTGGAGAGCTAAGAGAGTATGGTAACCTTTTGTTTCTACTTCCTGCACACTTCTTCCCCTATACTAAACAGGAGCTGAGGCAGGTCAAAACAGGAGAAAAGATGAGTCAATCAAGTGAGGATTCAAATCTATGTGCTAAGTGTTAAGTGACCAAAGTCAGGCTGCTGCTGCTGTGGTCTGTGCAGACTGTAATGCCAAGAAAGTGCTTTCTGTATTGGTCAAACCTAGGCTGGAAAGAATAGGGAGATCCTTCTGCTCACACCTCACCCACAAAAAGATCAGAAACAGACAGTCCTTTGGTTCTTCTGATCTTACTGAATATATACAAGTGAGAGTTAGGAATAAGAATGCTTATTCTCATAATAAGCATTATTGCTATAGATCATATAATATATTTATATATACATTATATTATATATTCAGTATTATAAAGGAGTAAGAAGAATGCATAAGAATAAGAAGGGGATATGAGTTACCCAAGACCACAGAGGCCCAGAGGGGCACATTCATGGATAATGCAAAGCCTCTCACAATCCACTCTCTTTTGTTAGAACCTTACTTTAGTGATGTGAACAAGAACGACGCATGACCAAATTTTCAATCCTTTTTGCCTTTCTCAGAGCATATCTCTGAGAAAAGGGATATGAATTGCGATGTGCAACAACACCATTCTCTTTGTAGATAGTGTTTAAAAAATAATAGCTCCAGCAGTTCAAGCTGACACTAACGATTCACACACAAAATATTGGTAAAGTCAGGTTCACTCAGGTCTCGCAAGCTGCATATGGCTCTTTCGGTTGGAAAATGCAGCTCTCTCAGAATTTTCTTGACCTGTGGAGCTCTGGCACATGGTAGCATGTTCTGGTACTACCAGGCAGGCCAGCAGAGAGATGTGCTCTCCTCCTTCCCCTCTGGAAGTCTGCAGAGACTCCTCAAACAGGTAATACTGTTACCTAAAAACAGAGGGCTAGCAAGGCTGCAGGTGGGCTGGTGAAATGTGACTTCAGGCAGCATGATGTTACTTTGATTAATACTGACTTACTCCTGATAAAATGCACAATTGGTTCATGATTAACCTAGGGCCCACTTACACTGCTATTGAGGCAATGTACTTGAACTTACTATATGCTGCAAATTTTTTGCTAATAAGAAGTAACTCCTCCTCCTCTGAAGTGATGTAATTGCAGCATGTCTCACTAGTAACGCCACAGAATGATGCTTGAAAGCTGTCAAAGCAGCACTTACTGCAGATTTTCTTTTGGAAGGGTAGATGCATCAATCTGAATTTAGTATTGCACATTTCTGAATTAGCAGAAGAGTTACAGAGTTTTAGTTAATCTTTAATATTTCTTTTGGAAAAGGAATAACTGAGACTTCAAAAAAAACACAAACAAAAACCAACCAACAACCCACTTAGATACTGCACTAAATGATTGACTCCTCCAAAGTTTGTGATGGGTCTTGTATGGAACACACCATCTCCTGGCAATTCCCCTGTAAGTTGGTATCAAGCCTGTGGCCTGGTCATCGAAAAAAAATGATTTCACCAACAGCTAGTACCAATATATAGTCTCCTGAGGCATGTAATCTGGCTTTCCAGTCTTGCATGGACATGAGTTCATAGCATCATCCTATTAAGAAAAACATGTTGACTATGCTAAATCCTATTTGGGTGACTGGGAAACAGGATTATACAACTCACTGGAACAAATCACAAAATGTACTTGCTCAATCTCATTCATGCAGAGATTAATACCGTCCCCTTTTATCTAGGTTTGTATAGTGCCCAATCAAAGCACTCCCCAATTCTGATTAAGGATTTGCATTCTGCAGTCATATGAAAAGTAACAGATGAGTCCTCTTGCTGTAGTGTCTGTACGATTGCACTGCCAGGCAGGATACCTGACTTCTTTTATGACAGTGCCAAAGACATGTGAGGCCTTGGGAAAAAGTGACATTCGTGCCTCTGTGGTCTTTTTCATGTGCTGATCGCCTGTGTGCAGGTGAGGCAGGACAACAGCTGTCTACCCAAGGCATGGCAGTCTTCACCAAAGCTTGACAAGGACAAGAAAATAAAATGTTCTGGGTCAAAGAACCACAAGTTTTAAACTTTGTCTAGTATTTCACTGATATTTTTACTATAAATATGGGTTATAAATATGCCACATGGCATTAAGCCTATTCAAATAAGTACTATTCCATTGCATTATGGTTTTATGTTTTGAGTAGTTAGAAAAAGCTTTTGGGCCAGAATGTCTCATAGCAGCTCTCTTCCCCCTTCCCAAGTATATGCCAGGTTTCATTGCCCAGACTGTCAGGTTTTTTATGTGCCTCAGCCACAGGAGGCATACTGAGAGGTCCTGCAGCACATCCTGGTTTGCTGACATGTCTGCTTTGGGATTACTTGCCTCAACACCTTCTAGCCATGCTCTCTCCAGTTTCTCTTTTCTTACTACTATTTTTTCTCATTTGTGTTTTCCCCTTCCCATGATGCTAGAGCTGCTGAGCCTCTCCTGCTCCCAGCACCCATTGGCTGCCAGTCGCACTCCAGGATGCTTCCTTTCTAAGCCTCTTCCCTCCTACACTGCTCTTCCTAAAATTACCTTTCCCCATGGTGACCTGGCAGACTCCCCAGATGCATGAATGAAAGGGCTAAGAGTGGAAGTCATTATTAAGTTTTCAGGTCCCATTGTTGTCTTTCACACTACTTCTTACAGTTCTGTTTGACAGTCAGCTGTGACAATGCCACACTGTGCAGCCTGACCCAGTCACATGCACTGCTCAACAGCAAGAGAAAAGGATCACCTGCCTGTTCTACCTTTCTTCAAATACTTTTTAATAATAACTAGCAATGATCAAGAACGAAAAAGTAAGTAACATGCCAGTTTTGAATCTCAAATTATGGGTGTTTGGTTTTTTTCTTTTAGAAAAGCAAAAATTAGACATCCCCTGCTTTCTGATCTCATGATCAACTGAAGTGTTGAACAACTGGCTGTAGTTTATGGTTAAAATCACAAATTGTGAATAATTTATTTGGGTTGGGGTGGGGAGGAGGCAAGGTTTCACCAATAGAAGCATATCACAATTCAGTGTGTCACCTGAATCCTCTGGACATGGTTATTTTTATTCTCACAACAGCAAGCATCTCTTAACTACCTTTTTGCTGCTTCCCAGGGAATAAAATCATGTGGTATGGCCAAAGCAGCAGTTATTTAGGCAAATGTATTCAACAGCCTTTCTATTAAGCTCATTTACTTGCTGATTTATCATCCTTCCTGCTGTGGCAGGTGTTAATTTATCAGTGCTATTGTACAATTTCACTGATACTTGTACTGGTATCTGGTACTTGTCAATATGACAAAAGTACAGAAAATAAAAGGGATTTAGTTGAAATATGGTTCTTTTAAAAACACAGGAAGATTCAGATACTATAGACCCCACTCTGTTTTCCTCACAGTTCTTATTACTCTCCAGTTAATAAAACATCTTGTCTATCCTTTGCTGCTGTGTGAAAGACCTGTGTACAAAATGAGTGGACACAAACCTACTCGACATAGCAGAAGCAGTTTAACTGCTAATATTGTTCAATCAGAATGAAACAAACTAAACCACTTTAAAAGAAAATAAATCTAGTGCCTTTCAGTTCTACTTCTCTTAAATAGTAAGAAGAGATGGGAAATACCTTAGCCTGATTCCATAGCTGTCTCCTAAAACAGAAGGTTGTTTTCAGGTCTAAGACAAAACATTATGGCCCAAGTATAAACAGGCTTCCCCTAAGTTGTTTACCAGATGTTATAAAAGGCAGTGAACATAGTTAGAAATAGAATCTACACCTTGGCTCATGCCTCACTTTTGGCTCTGAGTAGGAGTTTAGGTTTCATTCCTAGCAAGTGTTTTAAAAGAGTTGGCTGATGTTTAACTCCTGATGAGTTTTGAAACAACAAGGAAGTTTCCGAGGACTGTGTGAGTTAAAAAGAAGAGCAAAAGTGGTAAATGAACTCCAGGCTGATATCAGTCCTGAGTGTAACAACTGAATGGCTGTTAAAAGACTCGGTTTAAGTAAATAATGTAAGCAATGCTGATCAAAAAGATTTAAAAAAAATTATTGTGCTAACTTGATTAGAAAAAAGAGAGATTCTGATTGTGGTTGAGTGAGGTGTTGGGTTAAAAGACTTCTGTAAGCTCCTGGATTTGTTATGCTTGACATTTTGACTAAGAAATTAGAACACTACAAAATTACATGTGTTTACAAAGTGACTAACTGGCAGATCTGAAAATATAATTAGAAGTGAGGATTCCTTGCATGTCAGGATAATTTTTGATATAATATTATTAAATTATTTCTTTCAGTTATCTGAAAGAAAACATAAACCCATTCCTCATAAAGCTTGAACAACCACAGCTGTGGAGCTTGTGTATAATACAGGGGTAGTTTTCTGCAACAAAGTGATCTGCATCACTCAATGAAGTAGATGTGGGCAAGCAGTATACTTTTTTTCAGCATGGATAAGGGAACATCATTCAGAAGATGCATGTTTTTACTTAAAGGAGGTGAGTCTTACCTGGGAATTAGTATCACTAAAAAACATTCGTACCTTCTCCTCGACAAAGAGCTGCCTGTAATTTCCCACAGTGACAGTGTAGCCAAAACTAGTATAATTTGCTTTATAAAGAGTGGAATTAATATTCGTTGCTTATAAAGAGTGGAACTCTCAAGTGTAAATACAGTGAGCCTTTGCTATGGTTTCCTTTGACAGGTGGATGGCTGCTGCTGGAGTTCTATACCCTGCTCTAAAACTTTACTACTCAAGAAGTATTTATAAATTGGAAAGGATGCAGAGAAGATCTGTAAGAATGATGAAGTCTGGAAAACACTCTGCATGATGACAGATTTAAAGATCTGAATGAATTTTTTTCCTCAAAAGGATGGTTAAGAAGTAACTGTATTCCATCTTACAAGTACCTATATAAACAGAACAGAAATGAAACAATACATTTTGTCAAGCAAAGGTTTAGAAAAACTGGACAAATTCATCCTAAAAGAAACGTGTATGTTCTTCAAAGCAAGGTAAGTTAGCCTTTGGAACAGTTAATTAGAAGTGGGGTGTAAATAAATAAGGTTTGGACATCCTTCTAAACCCTACCCACCCAACTTCGTAAAACAGCAATGAATGGAGAGAACACTTAGGGGGAAAAACCAGGCTATATAACATAACTGTAGCAGTTTATTCTCACTGTGTCTGTGAAACACAGATACATTTCAATCATCATGGATCATCTTTCAGCTTTTCTGAATTTTCTTTTTTTTTTCTCAATTTTTGCTGCTGTTGTTACTGATGCGATCTCAGATTTCTGGCCAGTGCAATACAAAGGGTTACAAGGACAGTTACTTATGATGTTCACATCTATGGGCCAAATGCTGCAGTCTGCACAGGTAACAGTCTGTCTGGTGTGGGGATTGCTTATTTTTGTCATTTCAGAGCAAACAAGACCATTCCTTCAGCAGAAACCAGTGGTAAGTGAGGTGCAAGTGCTAAAATTTGATTTCAGATGATCTTTGCCATGCTACCTATCATTACGAAAAGCCTGTGTTGGCACGTAAATCTATAGTGTGTGGGTGTTTTCTAAGCCCCAAGCTCTGGCTTGGAATCATTTGTTTTCATCAATATTTAAATGCTACAATACTGTCAAGTAAGTGGATAAAAATTATTTTATAGGAGAAAAAAAAATCTCTGAAATGCCAGATATAGTCAGGAAACATTGCTAAGCAACACTGCCTGTTGCTGTTTGCCATGTTGTTTTCCAGTCCTGTGCCAAATTCTGCACTTTTTGCTAATGTGAGTGCTCACGCTGACATTAACAGGAATTTCCCCCGGAGGAAGGCAAGAAGGAATCAGTTCTCCATCGCAAACTGTCCAATCCAGCAATTTTGAACTGCTTGAAATCTTTGTCTGTAACCCGTATCTCCTGTGACTGGTTTTGCCTTACTAACAACATCAATGGAGCTGACAGCACTTGACACAGTTCCTTCATAGACCACATCAAAATAAAGAAAAACCACATCCTTTTCTTTTATTTGAGCAAAGACAAGATTTGGCTTTTGTTTTACTTACATAGAGAAAATAGTCTATTTTTCTTAATCTTTTAGTGAGTATAAACAAGATATATTCAAATGGTAAGGTACACAGCTCTGTAACTACCCTCTGCTCTTAACCTCTAAGTATTAAAAACTTCCTGCATAAGCAAGTAAGAGCAAACTCTGACAATTAGAGCACTTCCCATTCTTGCAGACTGTTTCTCATCTAAAGCATGTTTTGGTATAATTCTGATACAAAAGCCCTTCTCTTCCTCCCTCCCTCCTGTCAGGACAGATTCACAATGGTAATTTACACTGTAAAAAGGTGGTCCAACAGAAGGATACATCCAGCATCACTACTTTTGATTTTTTAAGATTCTAAAAATTACTAAAAATTTAAGGTAAAACCTCTTTAGCCAAGCTACAGATTTCCATCTCTCCCCTGAAGCCAACAGGCAGTGGGTGCAGGGATGCTCAATTTTCAAGTCTCCTTTATGCCAAGGAGCGATCAAGAACTTTTTCTAGAATTTCTATTACTTTGGCAAACAAGATTTTCCTATAGATAAGTCCCTCATTATTTGAACTGGTTGTATGTTTTATGATGAAAGGATATTGTTGGTAAGGCCAGAAGCAGAAGTCATAATACCTGTCTGCAGATCACTGATAGGAACATACAAGCCTCTAAAGGGGTAACAGCACTTTTTTTTTATACTGATACTCTATGGAGGTATCCAAGGAGTAAAGGAATTCTAGATGTTGGAGTACAAGAGAAATGTGAGGTGCTTCATCCCTGTTTAAAGTACTGATTGATTGCTGACGTATGCTGCTTTCTCATCTGGCAGCGGAGTAGGAATGCAAAGTTAAGACAGCCAGTGCACGATGGTTATGACTTCTGCTCTCTGCATCCTCCAGTAGCTCCCACTACCTTCTTCCTGCTCTTTTATAAATACTCCTTTCAACAGCATTGACTCTGAACTTAATAGTTATTAAAGCACTGCAGTAGGACTCAGAAAACTTTCATTTCATTCCCAGCTCTACAACAGGCTCCAGTGTGATCACAGGTATGTTAATTAATCTTGAGTATCTGAATTTCCTCCCTGTAAAAGAAGATGATAGCATACATTTACTCTGCTCTAGCTGGTGCATCATTTTGGGCAGATAGCCCCGGAAGGTGATCTTTAAACTGTGCAGTGGCTGCCATAAAGGAACTCAAATCCCAAATGGAGCTGCTAGCATAGTGTAGGTTTCGAAGTGTGAGAAGAAGAATTTATGAACCAGACCAGTTGTTTAATCACTGATAGCTGAATGATGCAGCTTAGTCATACATTTGAAATTCCTTTCATTGCAGCTCTCTTGTAACGGTGATATACACGTTTGTTTTTTACAGACTGCAAAATTTATTATTAAAAATCATGTTACTAACACTCCATAAACTTGCAATGATAGAAAATTGATGTTTGCCTATATAATTTCCACATTAATTTCCACTGATTGCTAAATGATCCATTCAATTGCCCAAGATTAGTGACAACTAAGATTCTACATCTGCAAGGATAAAATTATGTTTATATAATTGACTATATAGATTATTCACACAAACTGTAGATAAAGTGCTGCACTTTTGTACATCTTTGAAAGTCTGGAGAAACAACTTGTTTTTTCTTCACAGGTGTTACAGTCTTGGAAGTCACAAAGGAAATTAGTTTTAATCCAGTTAAAACCCGAATGGGAATTTTTATTTTAACTAATGTCTGTCTCATGCAAAGGATTGGAAAGGGAAAAACACAGGTTATAAAAAGACCACTATATGCCATATCAAAGCACTTAAGTACTCTGCTAGTATACAGAAAAAATAGAATTCCTCTTAAAGAGAGCTTCTATTCCTTTTTCCAATTACTAAAGCATGTGTTTCTGCATACACTTCTATTTAAATTTGGGTTTCATATTTATAAAAGTGAGTCACAGCATAAGAAGCAATTATATGATCAACACTCCATAAAAGGTGAATAAGAAACTGTCACACAGCCTCATGTACTTACATATATTATAATTCCTTTGGGATAAATGTATACACTGTACTCATAAATGCTCAAGGGAATTGTTTGAATAGCTCATCTTGACATTGTAAGTAGTTGACCTTGGCTTAATAATCAAATCCTAATTCAACAGAGAGGAGAAGGAATGGCTTTGTCTTAAGACCAAGGTTGTGGAGACCTAAAGGTGTGCCCAGAGAGATAGATTTCTTTTAGGTCTTCCTTCAGGAGATTCTTTAACTTGGCTATAGAGCCTGAAGAACCTGACCACTTCCTACCACAGCTTTGCCATGCTGATATGCATATTTTACTGGACTGCTACCCAATAATCTGCTAATGAAAGCATCCCAGATACTGCCAAACTAAGAGAAAACGATACACGAGAACAGGCCTTGATGGGGTTGCTCTCATTCCTGGAATGGGAGAGTAGGAAGAGAATTAGGGCAGGATGCTGTTGGACCACCATGCTTCCATGAAGTGGTGGACTGAGTCTGTGATGGAGCTGAAGAGCTGAGCTTTAGTAAGGGATTTTCAGAACTGCAGGACCTCCTGCATGAAGTGTAGGTTACCTTTATGGATCCCTCTATTTAGGGCTGCTTTTGATTAATCTTTCATGACTGTTAAGTTTTTCCTAGTTTCCTGCCAGCTCATCTGAGGTAGCTTCATATGCACATCAGCCAAGGTCCTCTTACTGAGCTGATCAGCCTCAGGAGATCTGACTCAAACTTGTTGTCTGTAAATCTGGGGCAGAGAATCATAGCATCATGGAAATAATGCTTGGAATAGACTTCTAGAGCTAGATATGGGAACACTGTCTCATGTTCCCAAGATCCAAGAATGTAATTCAGCTTTTATTTGTTAATTATTAATCCCTAATAGCTGGGAAATTTGGAGGACTTCCTGGGTGCCATAGGTAAGTTTAAGTCTTGGTCTCGATACTGTATAAATAAATAAGGTATCTGATATAACATATAATTATTATTTATTTTCTCCTTTGTTGAGAGAGAAACAATGTCTCATAATGGATTTTATTTTTTTTCCCCAAAGATTTCACAATTCCATTGGAATAGAAATTCTTTTTGATTGCTAGGGCACTCTTCTGAGATCTGGTCACTGGTGTGTTCAGCAGCACACCTTATGCTCTTTTTTAGGAAATGTGGCTTCTGCTGAGAGTAGGAAATGTAAACATCCTTCTAGTCAGACATTTTTCACACTGGGATTGTCAAGGAATCACTGTTTTCCAGTAGTTTTGTAAGTCATGTTGCTCTCAAGACTCTTAAACTACCTCTGCTTAATTTCATCTCCACAAGAACACTTCTGGTGATGAACTGTATCTCCCAATTCCCTTTTCTCTGATGCAGCTCCAGCTAATATATCTAGTCTTAAGGCAGTGGACAGATACATGGTTCCATCCTTTGATGAGAGCTTGAAAATGGACCATGATTCTTAGCATGAGAACACCAGAAATGAAGTTTACTGCTACAACAAAACCTGCTCCGTATCAGAGCAAAAGGATTGCTCAGGAGGGTTAGCGGTTTCTCCCTAACTTTTGTCATAAGTTTGTGCTTTTTCAAGAGCATTTTGAATGTTACTCTGACAGCAAAGAGACACAACCATTTTTTCACTCTGGTATCCAGTGATAAGATACATGGGAATGGTTCAAAGCTGTACCAGGGAAAGTTTAGACTGGACATTAGGAATCATTTCTTTACCAAGAGTGTGGTCAAACACTGCAACATGGTCCCTAGAGAGGTGGTCAGATCACCCCAAGCCTGTCAGTGTTTAGGAGGCATTTGGACAATGCCCTTAATAACATGCTTTAACTCTTAGTCAGCCCTGAAGTGGTCAGGAAGTTGGACTAGATGATTGTTGTAGGTCAATTCCAACTGAAGTATTTTTCTCTTCTCTTCTCTTCTCTTCTCTTCTCTTCTCTTCTCTTCTCTTCTCTTCTCTTCTCTTCTCTTCTCTTCT
>WTSP01011546.1:0-11518 GCA_025331215.1 Actenoides lindsayi
GAAAAAAAAAATAATAAATCTTGAGTCACAGAGCCCCGGGGAGATGCGTGGGAGATGTTTGAGGGATATCCTACCAATAGATCAGACCTTCACAATCACCTACGGCAATCCAGACAGCTCGGGGAGATGGGGGAAGAAGGGGAGGGTGAAAAAGGCAAAAGCCAATAAAACAGAAAGCGCTAGATGAAAAGCAATTCTTGGCAGCAATTTTTAGCATAAACAGAGTGTTGGTTTTGGTTTGGGTTTGTTTTTTTTTTTTATTTCTTTCCTGCAATAGCCAATTAATCATTTCATTGCTGCTGAAGATGCTCTAATAATATTTATTCCAACACTTTACGCTTTATTATGATACTTTTGACTTCTTTTGCAGTCTGGGTTTGTTTTTTTTTCTTAGACTATTGATTTCATTTGCTTCATCATAGCCCCGAAGGGAGGGATGGAAAAAAACCTGCTCCAGCTGAAAGCAAACCTCCTCGTGCCCCTTTCAGATAGGTTAAGAGCCAGGCTGGGCTCCCTCTTGCCTTCTGGAGCACCCCGGAGTCACGGAGCAAACCGAGCTGCTCCTTTCCAGCCATCCTAAGCTGCGTGGTCCTCGCCAGCTATTTATTTCTGTTCCAAAACGCTGATGATTTCTTTTATTAGGCTTCCACAAACTGGTCACTTACTCTCCCTGCATAACCGGGAATGGTTATAGTGGCTGCTACACATCAGCCATCTGAGCAATGACATATGCAGTAGAGTTAAATGGGAAATTGGCCTATTAAGACACTTAGCAATATGGCAGCAGCAAAAGCAGCCCCGTGAGTTCATCATTTGCTTTAAAAATATTGAAAAATTATCGTAATTCCCTAAATATCATCACGAAAACCCAGGAAGATGATGTGTGAACGGAGGGGAGCGACGGCTGGAGAGGCCAAGAGGGGTAGGGAAGGGGACTTAACGTGGCACAACTCCCCCCAGGCAAGCGTTTGAACCCTGCGACAGCCCCAGGCCCAGAGGCCAGGGGGATGGATCCTGTGCTCTTCCACCCTAAATATTGGCTCTGAAGGCACAGAAAGCTGTGAAGAGACAAGCTGAGTCTTGGCACCTGCAGCAGGCAGCTGGTGGCTCTCTATGGAAACCTCCAGAGCATCCCAGGAACCATCACAGCAAGATGAGGAGCGGGTGGACCCAGGGCTTGATTTGTACATCCCCTCCCACCCCCATTTCGGTGGGTTCACCCCAAACTCAGCACCGGCTCCCTGTCCCTGCGAGCCCGAGCCAGGCTCAGGAGCTCCCCGAGCAGCCCTGCTCTGCCAGTACCGAGTTCATTTAATCTGTGCATGTGTTTAATTCCCCTCTCTGGCATTTCCTCTCCTCTATCACTTTTCACAGACTGTCAGCCCCGAAATCCTTTACAGAGCAGCCACATGCCATACCTACTTAGGAATGAGGCCAGCTCCAGCAGTCATTAGGCACCTTCCATGTCCTACATGCAGCTGTGAACATTCACGCTACTGAGACTTAATCAGACAGCGGATCAGCTGCAAGCCGAGCGGGGAGGTAAGCAGGGATGTCACCGACCACATTCCTGCCTTGAAAGCTTTCAGATTGCTATTGGGTTTGTTGTTTTTTTTCTGGTTTGGGTTGGTTGTTTTTTGTTGTTTTTTTTTTCCCTTTAAAATTTCAAGTTCCGTTTGCTTTTTTTTTTTCCTGCTCGAGGGGTTTCAGCATCTAGAGACTCCTCATCGCCCATTTCCCACCCCTGATGTTCCTGCTCATGGCAATTCACCTCTTACACCCTGACCTCCTTTGTCTGCTCCGGGGCAAACTCCCCTTCCAACCCCTCCTGGGCACCCAGGGGTGGTGGCAGCTGCGGACAGGGTCCCGGGCTGGATGCACTATGGCCCTGGCAGCTATGGAGAGATGGATTTGCAAAGGCATTTTAGGTACCTAAAGCCACAGATCAGTTGCCTGTGGGGATTCTCACAAGCCAGAGGTGCCTGTTCCCCGTCCAAACCCTGCAGGGAGGTCAACGCATCGTCCTCTCCATCGCTGCGGAGATTTCTGCACTTCCCTGCCCCACAGCAGCTCTCAGCTGCCTCTTGGCCCAGGAGGAGCTGAGACAACACCATCAAGAGCTCACAGTGCATTTCATCGCTGCCGCTGCCTCGAGGTCTCTCCCGGTGCTTCAGCGCCTGATGTTTTATTTGAAGTGCTTCACTGCTACGACTGGGGCTACTCTGGTATCCACAAAGCACCTCTTTGATTTTACATTTGTAAATCACCTTTCTTCCCTTTTCCCCCTGCTGCGTGTTGCCAGTAAATGTCTAAGTGGTTTTATTTGGGGTTTCTTTTTAAACAAAGGGTGGCTTAAGCCAGGGCAACTGAGGCACACAAAGACAACAGGTCCTGCTCAGTCATCTCTCCACAAAGAGCCACATCCCTGGGCTGGGAATACACTCACAAAAACCCCACGGAGAAGGTGGTGGGAGGGTTTCTCTGAGCTCCAGCACGGCTCAAACCCCCATCTCCCTGCAAAACCCCATCCCACACCAATCTCCATCCCAACGAGCTCTATTTCCCCCCTGAGCCATTAGAAAAAGCCACGGGGGGGGGGGGGGAGGAAGGCAGCACCCGCCCTTTGCAAGGCCAAGAAAAAATTCCCTCCAAAGGCCATAGAATTTTGAGAGTCCTAAATGAAGAAATTGCTTAATCTACCTGGGGGATTGCAGCTATTATACCCACTGCCGTAAACAAGCTTCAGATCCAGCTCCTAAAGATCGCACCGCCGGAGAGGAGCCGAGGCTAAATTGACAAGTTGTCTCTGCTGCCCTTGAAACTCAATTTGCCATCGCTCACCTCATTTCAAATTAGCACAGAAAGAAGCCTCACCGGCCGCGGATGCTCTTTTGGGGCTCGGTTATGCAAGATCCCTGCTACCTGCTCTGCATGTTGCTGGTTTGGGTTTTCGTCCAGGCACGGGGAAAGAAAAGGGAGATGGAACACAGACCCTCGAACACCATCAAAGCTGCCCGAGTTGGGGAGAAATTCAGCTTTTTGCCAGCAAACCCACAGAAAAAAAAAAAGAGTGTGCGTCCCTTAAATCCTTCCCGGAACGCTTCAAGGGAACGAGCACAAGAGCAGACCTCAGAGTAGAGGTGTCATCTGGGACCCAACTGAATATTCAGTGGGTCAGGATGGCTCGGGGAAGAAGAGATCCTCCAGATCTGTGTGCCCTTTTTTTTTTTTTCCTGTAAAAGGGCCCTGAATAAAAACGTGCCCGAACCACACTTGGAACAGATGCGTTCGGTGTCCAGGGAACTTGCTTTGTGTTTTTAAAAGAGGGATTTTTCAATAGCTAAAATTTCAGGCGAAAGTTTCCTATCAGTGCTGGATGGATGGTCTTAAAAGGAAAAAAATCAAAATCAAAGACAGTGTCCTCGAGCCCAAACCAGTCTCATTTTCAGACCTCAACCTGGATCTGGTTGCAACTGCTGCTACCACTGCTGCACATCTGCTGGTACCTAAGGCCAACAGCTTCCTGCCTTCAAAGGGATGGAGCTTATTTATATGCACTGGTACAGACCATCAAAAGCTTACCAGTGCTCATCGACATGTCTTTCACCGAGGAGCAGTTAAAACCTTGATGTGGTCTCCTCCATCGCTCTCAGAAGGAGAGATGTCACATTTTCTCATCTCCAGGAGGCTCCTGGATGTGGTCAAACCCAGCTCTGCTGCCCTCAGAGAGGAAGGACAACACCCAGAGATGCTCCTGAGCTGCACAAGCAGCCCCTGAGATGGTCAAACCCATCTCTGCTGCCCTCAGAGAGGAAGGACAACATGTAGAGACGCTCCTGAGCTGCACAAGCAGCCCCTGAGATGGTCAAACCCAGCTCTGCTGTCCTCTGAGAGGAAGGACAACACCCAGAGACGCTCCTGAGCTGCACAAGCAGCCCCTGAGATGGTCAAACCCAGCTCTGCTGTCCTCAGAGAGGAAGGACAACACCCAGAGATGATCCTGAGCTGCACAAGCAGCCCCTGAGCCTTCTCCAAGGCAGCTCCCTGGGACAAAAGGAGAAGAAACATGGTACTGGGGAGTGATGGAGCATGAGGACGCTGCTTCTTGCTCTTCCTGGCTTTATTGGGCACTGAACACAACCCGGGCTGCAGGCACTCGGTGCCACCCAGCCCCTCCAGCCCCTGTGCTGCGACAGGGACCGCTGTGACCTGGCCACACGGCATTCGGTCACCCGCGGCACACGGAGGGGCCACGGGCTTCGTGCAGCAGCCATCTGCCTTCGGTCCCCGCACAAAGGGCCCGTTGACAGCTGGGCTGATGACAGCCCCTGGCCCGGGCTTGCAGCAGCTCTCAAACCCACTCCCCAGGCACTGCAGCCAGAGCCGGGAGTGCCAACAAGGGGACTTGTGTTTGCAGGGCAAGGAGGAGGATAAAGAGCCAGTGTTCGGCACCGCCAGCGTTACCGGCTGACCCGTGCCCGCAGACAAGAGCCTGCCTTTCTCCACGCCCGGATTTGCAACTCCCCTGACCCCCTCCGACGCCCCAGCATCGAGCTGCTGCCCTGGGAGGGGCACTGGGATGCTGGAAGGAGGCGGGTACCGCACGCAGGGCCCCGACTCGGGCTCTCCGGGGTGCAGGGAGAGAGGTGCCGGCAGCGCGAGCGCTTCCCTCGAGCATCGGAGCTTTGCCTTGCACCTCGATCCATCTTCTGGAGCTAATGCAAAAACACGGGAGGGTCCGAGCAAGAGGCAGACTTTCCTTTCCACCCACCTCCAGATCAAGTATCTGATGGGGAGCTTTGTGAGGTGCAGCGGGACCTCAGCCCCTACCACTTTGCTGACACACAGCTCCTTCACCCTTCTGCCTCCAAAACGCATCCCTAGGTTAGGCTGAGGAGTAACGGACCATTTTAAGAGACGTGGCCAGGGCTTGCCCTGACCTTGACACCTGCAATTAGATTGGAATTCTTCCAAGAGCATCGTGTGTTAAAGCAGCATATGTTAAATCTCTGGGCCGTTCAGGTTTCACAACACCAAGTCACAAACCGGCGCTTTCTTCCCTCAAAAACCAACAGAGCACAGAGATGGGAAAGCAAAAAACGCATCCAAGACTTGCTGGTAAATCCCAACAGGTACCACCGACCAGCACCCAGATTGGACTGAGTCTGGGTGCAAAGTCTCTTTCTCTGCTTCCCCCGTGAAGAGTTAAACCAGCCCAGGCTCACACCAACTGCTCTTGCTCCAGCTCCCAAACGCACCGTGTGCATCGCATCCTTTTGACTCCAGCTGGGACTGTCGGTGCAGCCCAGCTCTGTGGCACAGAAACCTTTCCCCCCTCGCTCACCCTCTCTAAGTTATCCCCCGTGCCTGGCTGAGGCACCCAGCACCTCGACCTGTCTCCATCCTTGTGCAGCTTCTGGCCCGACAGCGACAGTGGCCTTGGCTCCCACCCCGCAGGGCTGTTATCTACCTCAGTGACTGGAGAAGGCAAACCCGTGCCTGCTTTCAGGGCGGATGGCAACGCTCACCTTTCTGCCACGGGGCTCGCTGGCTAAATTCAAGGCCAAGTGCAGGAGCAGATGGAGAAGCAAACAGGAAATGCCCCCTCGCTGCTTCCATTCGAAGCAGCCGCAGGTGATGCCCGTGCCCTGCCAGGCACAGGAGATGCTGAGCTCGTGGGGCAATGCAAACAAACAAGGATGGAGGAGGGGGCGGGGGAGGGATTGGGTCCTGGAGGAACGGCCACCTCAGAAATAACCCAGCTATCCATCACAGAGCATCGAGCACATTAGCAGAAGCATTTACCTGAGCAAATTACCTCAAACAGTCATTATCTCAGAGTGTATTGCTGAGGGAGCAGGGAGAGAGCTGCAAGCTTGGCTAAGCGGGCGGGTTACGGGGGGCTGGGGGGCACTGACAGAAAGAAAACCTGGGCTCTGCCAAAACGCAGCGGTCCACGACCCCCTGCTTCCTCCTGGGCTTCTGGCCCTGACACCGCAGCAACTCACACCGGAATCATACCCGATGGAGACTGGGGAGCACTGGGCTCCCCACCCACGGCAGCCCCGGGGCTGGCTTTCCAGAATACCCAGGATCAGGTCCATAAGGAGCATCCCAAAACCCCACTGGAGAGCCCGCTGATTTATGTCACCGTGGATCCTCCTACTCCCCGGCCTGGGAGAAGCCCTGCACCTCCCCGAGCCCCCGCTGGCAAAACGAGCTTCTGACTGCGGCGTGTGTGATGTAGAATTTGACTTTGAGTGACTATCACAAAGTGGTTTTATTTTTAAGCTGTTTTATCCCGTTTCCCTCGCTCACGAGGAGTGCACCTTGGTGTCAACAGGACTCTTTTGTCTTTGTAAGCTATTTTGAGGCAAAATATCAGTAAATTACTTCCCCAAACCTCCACACAAGCAGATCATGCAGAGAAAATAGGCTTTGCAGGAATGCAGTAAATTGTTTCTGTCACACAAGGAAATATAACCAATAGAAATCGTTATGGATGAGTCATTATGAGAGGGACCAAAAAAATTAACCTTCATCCATTTCCTCCAGCTCCGTGCATGTGCCAGGGGAAGAAAGGTGGCGAGTGCCTGCGAAGGGAGCCCGTTAGTGCCGGGGGGAAGGGGGGGACCTGCAAACAGGAGCAGAAAGGCAAAACCCGACGTGGGGCTGGGGATTTGGGGTGCACGGAGAGGGCTGCTGCAAAGGAAGGGATGCACCAGCCCCCCGCCCCAAGGTGGGGAGGGATGCTCCAAGGTAGAGGAGGGATGCCCCAAGGTAGAGGAGGGATGCCCCAAGGTGGGGGAGGGCTCCGTTCAATCCCATTAGGCAGGAGGGGGATCCTCCTTTCTCGCTATTATGCGTTGCTTTTGTCTATCTACATCTCAAACCCCTTCTCAAACACCAGGAGATGGAGGAAGGTGAAGCCAAATCTCCCCGAGCACCAGTGATCACGGGCTCTGCCACCAAAGCACATCCCAACAGACCGTTGTCTTGCTTGATCCTCCACGACACCAGCATGAACACGCAGGTTTGTCTGTCTGTCAGGGGTGGGTTTTTTGTTAAATACACGAAAGAGATAAAGGCAATGGTGGCAAGGTGAAACACAGGAAGCTCCACCTCAACATGAGGAAAAACTTCTTCCCTGTGAGAGTGCCAGAGCCCGGAACAGGTTACCCAGAGAGGTTGTGGAGTCTCCTTCTCTGGAGACTTTCCAGCCCCCCCTGGATCTGTTCCTGTGTGGGCTGCCCTGGGTGACAGGCGGTACCAAAATCGTAAGATCTAAAAAAAAAGAAATGACTAAATCCATTTCCAGAGCGGCAGATGACGACTCCTCCAGCCACGGCCTGCAAACAACGCAGCGGAAAAAAAAACCCAAACCAAGCTCAAGAGTTAAATGCTCCCTAATGTGCAGTAATTGATTTCCACGTGCGCGGTAATGGATTTGGTCACATCATGCAACAACGGATTTGACACGGGTGCTCACTGATATTATAAACATCGTTAAGTCGTTAGCCCCGTGCCCGAGAACCAGGCCTTCAATAGCCCTGACCCCCGCGACCCAGCAAACGGCCACCTCAATCCGCGGGGCCGCTTCATCGGCGAGAAGCCGCCCGGAGCTACGGGGAACGCGCCCTGAGCCCGACTCCGGCCCTTCTGCACCTCCTCCTCCGGCCCTTTCTCCTCCTCAGCCTTTTTGCGGGGTGGTTGCAGGCCCCCCCCAAAAAAATGTTATCCTCCCACCCTGGGGGTAGCAGCGTGGCCTTTACCTCCAGGGGAAAAAACAATATTAACGACCGACATCCCCAGTCCAGCCGCTTGCGAGTTCCCAAGCCCACGGCAAGCGCCGCGGGGACAAGTCCGTCACCGCCACGTCTCCTGCTTGAGGAAACCCCAACATCATCTCCCGTCAGCCTCGGGGGGACAGAGAGGCGGTGGAGGGAGGGAACTGTTCCTCTCCGGGTGTTTACAAGCCTCGCAGCAGCGTTCCAAATCTGTTCTTTTCAGCCGGGCGCCGCGGCAGCGCTCGCCTTCTGTCGGGAAGCGATTGGGCTCCTGTCCGTCAGGGACGCCCAGCGACCGTGCCGAGAAAATCGCATTCGGCGAAGGGGGGGGAGGGAGGATTTAAGAGGGTGCTTGTCCTCAAACAGGGCTCCAATTAATTAACTGAGAGGAAGGGGCTGCTCGGGATTTGGCTTGGTCTTTTTTTTGTGTTTTCCTCGGCGCGGTTTAATTTATTGGCGGGTGGCTCGTTTTGTTTCCTCCTTGCTTTTCTGTTCGTCTTTAAGACTCTTGGCGGGATGATAAAGCGCCGGGAACGTATTTACTGGGCAGGGGATTAATTGGGAAGCAGGCAGGAGAAACGGCTGGGCCGAGCCCTAAATCCCAAGCCTCGCGCGGCACCGGGAAACCGAAAAGTCCTCCAGCCCAGCACGCTCGTGGGGTTTTGTGGCATACGATGTAGATAGAGCTGCAACACCTTCCACTCCTCGGTCATCTACCGGCCAAGAAACTCCTCCAGACACGGATGATTCCTTCATTTTTCCAACTGGGAGTTTGACCTCAGATGGAATCCTATCACGCAGACCTTACCCTAGAAGATAATATTTTACGTTTGAAGAGAATTAGCGATTGCTGTTGCGGACGGAGAGACCGTGGCCCACCATTGATGGCACCATTTTCACGGGTGTCAATCAAAGCGCATCAGGGACTTGAGGAAGCATCGTAGGGACGTACGTTGAGAAGAGCAGGTCCCCGTGGTTGGGTACGGGGATGAGCTTTGGGGGAGCACAGCCTCCGGGACGCAATCCCCAAACCTCCAATGGGAACACGTTCAAGAGCAGGGGGTGACCAGGATGCTGGAGGTGAACGTACGGTTGACGGTGACCGACCACGCTACGCGACCTCTGCTCGCTGGAGGCTCGCTACCCCACCGCTCCCGGCAAGCCCTCCCCTAACGCAACCGCAACCACGTCCGCGGCCACCCAGCCCTGCCATTTCCTTCAGACCTCGAGACATTTCACATCCCCGCTGCCATTTCAAGGGGTGAGAAAGGTCCTAATCTTGCCCTCAGCCCTAAGCTTTCAAAGGAATTAATCTTCAAAGCAATCTCGCCCAGGCTACGCTGCAGACAAAGTTTTGATTTACGAGTTGCGGCGACAGCTGAGCTCCTCTGACAGGGGAGATGGGAAAGCCTGGGGTGGATGGGGCCGGGGTTGGGAGAAACCTCAACAGCAATAGGCACCCAGGCCACAGCTGGAGCAAACACCACGTTTTTGTCCTTGGGAAATTCCGACCAGCGCTGTTTCCTTCCTTAACCAGAAAAAGCAAGTTTCTTACTTCCCCTTTTTTTATTTTTTTTTTTAATGAACAAAAATAAGCTGACCTCAGCAATATCAAACAATTAAAGGCTTCGTTTTCCTTTCGTAATGCTACAAATTGCAACAGAGCCTACGCACGAAAAGATCAACGGAACCAAGGGGATTCGGCGGCGCTGAAATAAAACACTGTGATGAAATTTTGAACGAGAAAACGGCGACGGCCCCGTGAAATGATTTGATTTCGGTGAACCTTGTGTTTTCATTTTGAAAACGGATTCATTAGGAAATTTTTTTCAAGCAGCTCTAATCGAAGTGCTTTAGGCCTTTTTTTGAAAACTTCAGTCCCGAGCTTCAAAACAATTTATTTTGTGTTGTAGAGCAGTGAAGTTTACGACACAGGGATACAGCGAGTGGAAGCACTTTTTGACTTCGCAAACCCTCCGACTTTCAGAAATTAATTGTCATGGGGGAGAGTTATTTCCAAAGTTTCTTTCCCGAAGTGGAAGTACGTTCAGGCTCATCTAAAGGCAGACTTTAGAAATATATTTGTCATCTCTTTGCTTTGCACTAAGACCATCTCGGTTGAAGATTTCTTTGGGTGGAGGGGAAATGAAATGAAAGAAAGAGCTCGCTTGTGTTGGGGGAGACTCAAGCGACGGGATCGTTACCTAGAGCATCTCGGAAGGAAAAAGGCGACGCACAGAAAGGGTAGAGAAAAATAGATGGCAATATAGCAAAAATGGTAAGAGAATGAGAACATCACGGGAAATGCTCATTCCAACAAGAGCCCCATTCACCCTCAGCTTGCCTTCCCCTTGGGGGTTAGTTCTTGTTTCATTACAGATCAACACAGCATCTCTTCTCTCGAGCCGCGCTCGCTGGAGATCGCTGCATCCATTTCAATGGATTTCAAAAGCCCGGGATTGATCTATGCCAAGTTGTAATTTTGGACGTTAGCATGATGGGTAATGCACTCCAGCCTCTGCCGAGAGTGAAGGAGGTGTGTGAATTGCTTCCTCGACATGATAAATTCATTAGATAAAGGAACCCGAGATAACAGGCGCAGGACTTAGGAAGCATCTGACGGCACGGAGCGCAGATGCGCAGGGAAGGGGGTTGCGACACAGCTCGTCGCGTTCGCTTCAGAGAGCCGAACAAAAGGTTGTTGTACAGGGGGCTGGAGGGAATTTTGGGGTCAAGCAGCCCGATTTTTTTCCCCTATCAGAGATAACGATGTAAAATCACTCTGATGTCTACTTGAACCCGTTGAACTCCATCACACGGGAAGCATCTCAAAACACCAGTCAGGCAGACAGCGGGAAAAACAAAATATCATTCCTCCAAGTCCAAGGGGACCACGGACCTTCTACGCAAGGCGGCTGGTAGACACATAAACACCGATGCCAGGAGTCTGATCTGCTCTCTGGGCGGGACGGGGAGGACTGGACACCAGGCAGCGACACAGCTACGGGCTGTATAATCCCTGCTAACACGCCAGCTCCTGCCACTTCCATCTGCAAGCGCTGGGGACCCAGTAGCTCACTGAGCTGGCCCTCTCCAGCCTTCGTTTAAATTCAGCTCCCATGCCACGGGGAAAGGAGCACGGCAGGCTCCTAGCATCCGCTCCGCTGCTTTTGCTCGCAGCAAAAACAGGAGGGAGAAATAGGAGGATGGTTTGGCAGCTGCGTAAGGGAGAGTAATGAATGCTGCAGGTCAGAGGGGGAGCAAGGCGATGGAGATCATCAGCGTGTTACAAAGCAAGGGACTGAGAAAGGGGAGGGATGCTCTTACGGAGAACAAGGGGAAGGCGGGAGGAAAGGCAGCAAAGGATCAGGGACGCTAAAAGCCATTGGGTTTAGAGGGTCCAGCAGTGTCTCCAGGGGCACTGCAGGAAGCCTGAGCAAAGGACAAGCCACCGAGCATGGTCCTGCAGCAAACCAAAGCCGAGGGATCAGAGAGGAGCAGGTTGGGCTCAGATGGAGGGTGGGAGGGTGGGTCCTAGAGCTGGGCTATTTATTCCTTTCTCAGTCCTGCAGCTCGCTGCTATTTGGATTTCATGGAAGGTAATGAGGATAACGCGTGTCTCTACCCAGGGAAAAGTCTCTTCCCCGCACTTCACTTGAGGCTGTATAAATTAAACATCCCCTTCAGAGCACAGCGCAAAGGGATGGTGTTGCCCAGCAGATAACTTCACC
>WTSP01011546.1:27484-39668 GCA_025331215.1 Actenoides lindsayi
GGCGATCTGGAAGGGAAATGGAATCGCTCATCACGGCCCTGGGCGGGGGGAAGAAGGGGTGATGGCAAAGCCGTGGGGCTCTGGGAACAAGGGGGGTCAACAAGGGGCTTCGGGGCTCTCTCTCGTGCAACAGGGCGTCCTGGTTTGAGTGAGAACAGAACTAATTCTGGTCAGCGATTTTACCTTTCAGCTCAGTTCTTCGAGCTCCCTGCGCTGTCTGAAGGTAGCAGCCTGTTCTCACAGGCAGTGTCTGCTGCTGGCAGTGAGAGCACCTCCTCTGTAGAGTCACTGCCAAGGGTGGGTGTGCAGACCAAGGGCACTGCTGGAGCTTGGGTACCACATTGGGGGGTGCACAGAGTGCAAGGCTGCACCTGCAGGGAGGAGCGGACGGGACAGGGGACCCCAAACTGACCAATGAGGGATTCCAGCCCATAGACATCGTATTCAGCACAGAGCTGAGAGAGACAAAGGGTCTCTGGGCTCTTCTTCCCTCTTGGACTGCTTTGCCAGCTTGGCTCGGGTCCTCTTTCAGTTCCTTCCTCAGAGCACCCAAGGAGGACTCTGTCGATTCTACCTTTGATCCCAGTCCATGTGTTCCTGAACCCAGTACCAGAATCCAGCCCCTGAACACAGCTCCTGTCTGCTGCTGGGACCAGTCTGGGACTGTCCCGGTACCTGCTCCACAGCATCAGTGGTGACAGTGATGGAATTCCCATCAGGGGGTTGGGTTCCATACTGGTTTTGTATATACTTGTATATATTAATTCCATCTTCATTCAAGCTGTTCTAGTTGCCTTTTCTACCGGCTGAGTCTCTCTCCCTTATTCCCTTTCTCTTCCCCTTTGGGGAGGGAGGGGGGTTAACCAGAGAGCATCTGTTATAGGTCACCCTGACCCTAAACCCTGACACGGGGCGAGCGGCAGCGCTGCTCCAGCCCCCAGCCAGCAGCCTCGGGAGCGAGGGACCCGCTGAGACCACACAACTCCATCGCTTGCTCCAGTACCGTGAGCGAGCCCCTACCTGTCCCCCTCTGCAGCTCCAGCACCCATCCCTCTCCAGGGCATGCAGCTCTTTTTTTGGGGGGTATCCGACTTCTTTTCCCTCATCTTGGCCAATCTGCATCCAAGACCACGCAGCGATTCCTCTCGCATAGGACATAGAAGAGCCATTCAGGCTTGGGCTATTAATTAAAACCCGGTAATGCTAATTTTACTGCCAAGTTGGAAGATCCTTACTGCATTTTATTAGGTAATTGCCACTTGTAAGGGCTTTAAATTGATGTCTTTATTAGACGATGCAATACAGGATGGTTATAATAATAGCTGAAATCATATCCTATAAATGTTGAGCCAGAGCTCGCTCCAGACGCTGCTCCAGCCTCTACCTCTGAGCTGAATGGGGAATTGCTTCCCCTTCAGAGCCACCCAAGCCTAGGGCTGAGATGTCCTGAACCAGACAACTCTTCTCGATCTCCTGCAAAAACAAGATTTTTCTGGCCTACGTCTAAGTTGGGAGAAAGGGAAAACCAAAGGGCAGCAGGGACTGGCCCCCGACTGCCCCCAAACATTGCATTTCCACCACCTTTTTGTTTGCTCTTCAGCCACTATGGCAAAACCCAGCCACTGTCACTGCTGAGTCATTGCAGCTCTAAAATAAAAAGCCAATGCTTTTTATCTTTTTAGGAACACTTTCCTCATTCAGGGGGCTGATTTGTGTCAACCTGGATGTTGCATCGCAGGGAGAACTTCTCTCCCCAGCAGATCTCGTACACGTTCCCCTAACAGGGTCCCTTGCAACCTGCTCATCGCTGCAGCCCCCGCACGCCTCCCAGCCCTGCCTCAGATGCTACCTGACAGCCCAGAGACACGCTGGTTTATCCCCTCCCTTCCCCAGGGACAGGAGCAGGAAGGTGACCCTCCTGCTTTCAAGCTTTTTGGCTTTTACTTGAACATCAGGTCTGCAGAGGGAGGGAGCGGAGGGACCCAGCTCTGCCACGACCACCCCCGGGGGCTGCCAGGGAAGGGGGAACACCTCGGGAGCAGCAGCCACAGCCTCCAACTTCCGCAGGATCCCAGTCCCACCTCCAGCTCCTTTAATCCTCCCCAGCCTCTGACTCTATCCGGAGTTGTGAGATAAATAGCCAAAGCTCCAGCCCAGGCTTTGGGAGGAATTACAGCCTTCGGACAGCTTTATAACGGGGCTGAGTCACCGGCAGCGACGTCCGTGACCGCGGGGTTGGATCCTGGGAAGGAGCCAGCGCGGGGGATGCTGCCCTCGCTGCCCTGCCACCCGGGAGGGAAGGACTCGTGCATGGAGACGGAGCAAAAAGAGCCAAGGTTGGACCCCGGGTACGGCAAGGAGGTGGCACCCGTGTGGGTGGCACCGAGCTCCCCCAAGATGAGAGGTCCCGGGGGGGGGGTCCCCGCTCAGCGTTCCGCCTCCCCGCGCCCCGTCAGCTCCTGCCTTCAGCCCTTTGTCCTCTTCCTCACCTCCGCGCCCTTGGAAGCTGTCGCTCACCCTCTGATCTCCCCGTGTGCCGACTTTCCTTCCACACCTTCTCGTCCACCCTCTTCTTTTGCTGCTTTCTCCATTTCTTTGTTCCCTCACCTGCTCTTCCCTTCACAAAGATTAAAGCTAATGATTTTTTTTTTTCTTTCTTTCCCCTCTCTTTGGCAGACTGGAAGGACTGGCCTGCACTCCTCCAGAGGAAAAAAGCCTGTAGCAAGTGCCAGTGCCATTGCAAATCACCTTTGCACGCGTGCAGAGGAGCAACGGTGGCTTTAGGAAGCAGAGGAACGAGCGTTACCCCAACCTCAGTCCGAAAATGAGGCAGAACAATGGCCTGGCTTTCCCAAGGGACAACCAGTTTTTAGTAAGACGAGGCTTCAGCTTCCCACTTTCCAGCTAAAAGGCAGAACATGGAGCTTTACCAGTAAATTTGGGGGTTGGGGGGGGGGTCTAGCCCAGCCTGGGCTCACCAGCACAGAGATCTCAGCTCAAGGTTGGCTACCTGAGAGGTGAAGGAGGTGGTCACGGACCAGTGCCTGCAGATAGAGATGTGGCCAGAGCATCAGTGGTGCCGTAAGGTACTGGGGCCAGATGCCCTCAGCCCAGGGATCTCATCTCCCAGCCAAGTGCCGAGAGGAGAGCAGGGATGCCAGAGGACAAGAGCTGCCCGTGAGCCACTAGACAGCCAGGGCAGAAAGCTTCAAAAGCAAACTCCAGTTAACACAGGAGATTGGCAAACTGGGGAATTGCTGGTTCCCTGCACTCACAGGGACCCGAGATCCCTCGTTGCGCATCGGGCTCCTCCCAGCTCGCAGTTGAGTCAGCCCCGACTAATAAATTTACACCGCTGGTGAAAATAAACACAGGAAATAAGAGGATTCACTTTCTTAAAGGTTTAAAGCCTATTACCAAAATAGGTGCGTGGTGTTGCCGTTACAGATGTCATTCCCAACACCTTCTGATTTCCCCCCTTCCCGCCTCCCCCACTTTCACACTGAAGTGTCCAACCTATTAGGGAACAAAAGGAAGCTGCCTTTTAAATCTCATTCACTCCAGCTCCTCGCCTGATAGATGGCTTCCCCTCTGAAGCTCTGTTTCACATAAAAGCATCTCAGCACGGTGCTGTAAATCTGGTCTACATCAGCTTTTATGGGAGGCTGGGTTGGGTCCACGACTAAATTACCATTTATTTATTTGCTCGCTTCAAATATTTGTTAAAAAAAATATATATATATACTCAGTACCACTCAGATTGGAGGGCTGGCATCGCTCAAATGTGTCGTGCAAAGGAGCCTGGATGGTGCAGAGCCACCACGGGCCCACCCGCCCCAGGAGGATGCTGAGATGAGCAGATGCAGTACCAGGATCCTCCTCCCTCGCGCTGATGCCTGCGAGGGATGAGCGGGACCAGGCTGAGGTGAAGCTGGGAGCTCCACACCAGCAGCTCCTGGATTCTCCTCCAGCTACTTAAGATGCTTTACGCTCCCACTGGGCTCGGAAGAATTATGCATTAAATAATTACCACGGGTCTCTGAGTAATTATGGAGTAAATGACCACCTCTGCGGCAGGGAAACTGAGGCAGAAGAGCCGTTCCTTGCCAAAGCCCACGTAGCAAGGCAGTGGTAGGTTTGCAAGAGAAGCCAAGGATGCCCTTGCCTCTACCCTACCCCTCTGAGGCAGCGTGTCCCTATGAGCACCAGCTACAAGGCACCTCAATCTCCAGCACCTACTGCAAGGAAGCGGGGAAGAAGGGAATCAGGTTTGGAACTTAACCCAGTGTTTTGCTTCCCTTTCAAGCTTCTACTGCCTTTTGGTTTTCTAATAAATATAAAGGACACTTGAAACAAAAGGTCAGCTGAATCCGAGGCCACTTCTGCTACTAAGTGACACTTTTAGGCATTTTTAAAAATTCTTGTCCCCCGTACCATCAACAGCTTGAGGAAAACCATGCAAAATGGCCAAATATTTGGGAGTATCCCCTCTGAAGAGTCTCTCCTGCTCCCACCAGCCCCATCTGACGCTGGCACAGCCGGCTGCAGAGATGGAGATACCTCAAACCCGCTGCGGGCCTCCTGGGTCACAAGACCCTTCCTCTCCCCTTCCATCCCTTACGGAGTCGTCCATCAGGTCAAAGGTCCTGATAAAGAGCCACGTCCCCCAGGAAAAGCTCTAGTCCCCCCATGCAACCCGTCACTTAAACAGCAGCTATCCACAGCCACCTCACCTTTGCCTCGCAGCCACTTTTACAGCCTCCTGCCCCCTCTCCTAATAATCAATACCAATTTTACTGCCTGTGTTGTTATCCCAGCTGGGAGATTTACATTCTTGGTTTGTTGCATCGCGTGGAGACGGGCGGTTTGCAGCACGAGCCCTTCTTTTACACCTCCTCAGGGTAACGACCTCGCCCCGCTGGTGAACCGCGGTGCTTATGCTGTATCGGAAAATAATCACCGGCTCGGGCACGGAGGCGTTCGGGTTACGATCAGGACGGGCAGCGGGTGCGGAGGAGTCACGCCGCTCACAGCGAGCCCTGGGGCTCGCTCTCCTTCCCTCCGTTCCTATCACCTCCTACGGTTCAGGCTTGACCTTCACCCTCCGCAAGCAAAGCGCGTCCAGCAGCAGCACCGGGCACCCCGGCTCTGCCGACCCCCCGCACCCAATTAGCTGAACAGACCATGCGAGACGTGCGCTTGACGTTGATATGATCTCATGTTAATAACCAGGCTTCAAATATTTATTACAATGGCTGTTTTTAATAAATATTTCAAGAACACTGAATTTTTTTTTTTAATCTCCCCCCCCCCCTTTCTCCTTTCCTTTGCCAGCTCTGTGGGCTTAATTTGCCTTAATGAGGGTAAAAAATCACTCTGATAAATTGCTCCTTTGCAAATGCGCGCGACGTGAGAGCAACACTTGCCTGAAATATTTGTCACGTGGAGCTGAGCATCTGGCCGGGTGTCTGCAACGGGACCTCGAGAGCAAGGAGGCAACGGGGATACCCCCCCTCATCATCACCCCCCCCCGGGGCTGTGCTGGGGTGGTGCTGCTCCTCCTGGGACCAAAAGGTCCCCAGACATGAGCTGAAGCAAAGGGGCAGCTTTGACTATATGACTATATACAGGAGAGGAGATAGCACCCATTTTTATCTCATATTGAGGGCAGGATCCAAGGTTTTCTTTGCAGTAAGAGCTCGTGTATGTTTATGCCCCGATCCCGGGGAAGTCTTGAGTTAATACACTGAGGCTTAGCATTAAGAGCTATTGAACTAAAAGCTTTATTGAGCACATGCAGCTAAGCTGAAGCTTTACCCAAAACTAACCCAAACGCACATCCTCTCCCTGCAGGCACCAGGCTGGGGAGATCCTGGGCATCACCAAAGCCCAGAGCTGGGCTCAGCCCACCCTTCCATCCCCAGGCAGACAGGACCCATCTCTTGCTTGTACCCCACTCTCCCTTTCCCAAATGCAACAGGGGCTTATGTTAAGCACTTGGCTGGCTCGGCCAGCTCAGCAAACAGTATCGAGGTTTCTCTCTTCTCCACTATTTATGTTGGGAGCAGACATGGGAGACAATTAGAGGCTGTATAATCAGCAGTGCCAGGGGCAGGGCTTTCATGTGCACGGCACTGGGGGACTCTCAGGAGGGGTTATTACCATACGAGGCATCCTTGGCTCAGCTTTGCTCAGCCGCAGTTTTCTGCCCTCCTCCTCCAGTCCCCAAACAGAGAGGAAATCCAAGTGGGATGTGCAGAGAGAGCCACAAAAGACGCTTGAGAAGCAGAACTTCTCTTTGTCTTTCGCTGCCTTTTCATTTCTTTTGATGTTTAATTTTCCTTCTCTCTTCTGTTTTATTTATTCTCCCTTTTTTTAAAGGCGCTTTCTGGTGCATGTTACAACCCTCCAGCCTTCTTTCAGTCCCCATTTTCATTCCTCCCCGTTGCAGAAAGGAGACAAACCCCATCCCACAGTCCACAGGGTGATGAGCATCAGGGAAAGCCAAGTCCAAACATGCCCTACAGGGAACAGCTGCACATCCTCTGCCAGAAGAGATTTTGAAACCAACACATGCAAACGGACTATACTTGGAGGAATCTGAGCTTTCCAAGCCGTTCTCCTCCCCCAAACACTTCCCAGGCTCTGCGGTGACCCCCATTTTGTGCTCTGTTCCCTCTCTCCTAGACAAACACCAGGGAACTGGGGAAAAAAAAACCTCAACCCAAAGTGAACCAAAGAGATTCAACTGTCTCGACTCCAACAGTTATTGCTGGCAGGAGCAGCAACTTTACCACCCTGCTTAACTCCACGTAGAACTGTGTGGAATCAAGAATAATTTATCAAGTTTTTCCCCCAGAAATAGCCCTCGCAGCAAACCCAAAGGGAGACAATATTTTTATACCGACCAAAAAAAAAAAGAAATATGCAATCTTTGCAAAGCAGAAGAGATTCAGGAAGTTGAGTGGAAAATAAAAGGAAAAGCTTCGTATTCAAGAAAAACCCTTCCGATGGTTCAGAGGTGTAAAATTCTAGGAGACCTTTGCCACGCTTGGTAAAAAAAAAATAAATGAAAATGGGTATTTTGGGCCATGATTATGAATAGTGATAGAGAGATGAAGCAGCAACTGAACAGCTTGGTTTTAATGAGAATTAACTAGAGAACGACGGCTTTTTACCCATTCAGCAATTCAGCTATTTTAATACTTTGCACTTTCTCCTCCCCGCCCCCCCACCTCCCGCCCCAATCTCACTTGTACCAGGTGTGCAGAAAGTTCCCCAAAACTATCAATTGGGAAATGTCAGAATGAAAAATCTCAGCATTTCACTTCAAAGCCAAGCGTTCTGCTTCCAAATGTCGGTGGTTTATAATTCAATAAGCCGATTTGAAGCATCTTATCTGGCAGCCCTCTGTCAAAACTGGGAAAAATCGACTTTTTCTTCCAGCAGTTTGGGTAAACCCCTATATTTTTCTTCAGCACGTTTTTCTTTAGTCACGTTCAATCAGCTTTTTGTTTTAAGGATATCTCTGCTGAGGCTCTTCACAGAAAAAAATCTTCTCCTGCTTAGGAAATGGGAGCTGGTCTCCAGTCCAGTCCTACCACACTCTGACCAAAACCACTAACAAGCTTTAAGGTTCCTTCAAAAAAAACCCACCCAACATAAGAATACCTTTTCTTGCTTAGGCAGGTAATGCCAAGCAGAAGATATTAGCCGCATATTTAGGAGTGTGTTCGTGTCTTTTTTTTCATTGCTCAGCAGAACAGGTTGATTCTTGGCCAGCTTCGAGGCACTGGGGGACTAAACAGGACCAGTAAACCCAGTTTCACGGTTTCTAACAACAATATACCAGCTCCCAGTGCAAAAAAAGCCCTTGGAAACACTAATTTCCAGCAGGCTCCAACATCATTATGCAAACCACTCCCTCTGAGGAGAGAAAAATCTTTCTGGAAAAGCTTTTACAGACTTTTTAGCCTGGCAGACAAAGAGCCAACACCTTCCCCAGGCAGGGTCACACGTACAAAAAACCCATAACCACAGCAGCCAGGACTCACGTCCCTGAGCAGCAGCATCCCCAAGCCAGAGCATCACTATCCTCACATCAGTGACCTTAAAGATCATCCTAAAGCCAAAGCCAAGGGGCCAAAGCTGGGTGGTTTTTGCAGCTCCGGAGCGTAACTCAATTTTTATTTTATGTTTTTTTCTGGCAGAAGAGAATTAACTTTAAAAGATATTTCTGCATGTGCACACGTGCAGACACACGAGGAAAACATGTGCTATATTTTGATAAGCTCATTGAGATTCACATCTTGCAACAAACCAGGCCTGGCATCTAGATGGACAGTATTACAGGAAAATCAATATTGATTATTAGGAGCAAATACGCAGGATATAGCTGACAGTTAAAAATCCTTTTATGATCTTGGGAGAAAAATGACACTCAGACCCTACAAACATGGCAGCACCGATTCAACAGCTTCATCACCCAGCCGATCAATAGGCAGAGTTTGGGCAGAGTCTGCAGGGTGACAGAAAGCTCAGCCCGGGAGAAGATGGGGCAAAGGAGCAGCATTTTACTGGGCTGCACTGGGAGGAGCAGAGGGGATTCTGGAGGTTTGGGAGACACCAAAGCCAAGTCTGTAGGTGCCAGAGGAGCACCCGGGGGGCAAGAAGAAGAGGAGTTTCACTGTCTCTTTCCTACGGCACAGGGAGCAAACAGGATGTGCCCTCCTTTTGCAAGCACCCGTTTTCTTGGCTGGGCACGGAGAGCGATAGCCACGGGGGCAAAGCCCCGAGCAGAGCTTGCCCCGAAACGCAGCCTCTCCTGCAGCACTTCCCAGGTGACATCCCCAATTTCCAAGCCTCAGGAACCCAACTGCTGCATCACCCTCCTGACAGCAGCCCCAGCCAACTGGCACACGCACCGACCCAGGGCATTATCGCTCCTGCTGCCACCCAGCTGATCTTCTCATGATTGTTGTTATTAATTATTATTATCAACCTATTTGTGTCTCTTCTCTGTGGTGCCCAGCAATAGGACACGGAACAATGGGTATAAACTTGAGCATAGAAGGTTCCACCTCAACAGGAGAAGAAAATTCTCTGCTGGGAAGGTGCCAGAGCCTGGCCCAGGCTGCCCAGAGAGGCTGTGGAGTCTCCTGCTCTGGAGACTTTCCAGACCCACCTGGATCTGTTCCTGTGCAACATGCTCTGGGTGATCCCCTCTGGCAGGGGGGTTGGACTTGATGATCTCCAGAGGTCCCTTCCAACCCCTAACATTCTATGATTCCATGATCAGCCACCTTCCAGCAAGCCCAAAAACCATGAGACTCCCCTCCAAGGAGCTAAACATGGAGGCAAACCCCTTGGCTCAACCCACCTTCAGCAAAGATCCCCCCCAAACCACAGAAAGTCTTCTCCTTAAGCTCACTTTGCTTAAGGGTGGGGTGTTACTCAGGACCCCCAGCACCGATACTGCACAGGATGCTTTTCAAGGCTCATAGCCCCCGATGCAAGAAAAGGTGCCCGTGAGCTGGAACCAGCAGCAAAGAGCCCTACACTGAGCCAACACCAGTGCCAGAGTGGGGAAATGGATCATTTCAGTGCTTCTGGTCATACATTGTCTCCAAGTGGGAACCAGTTTATATCCTGGGAAGCACTAGAGGCTGCCAAACCCTCAAACTCTTTGTGGAAAGAGGCTCCGTAGGAAAAAAAAAGTTCTTTTCCAAGCAATAAAAGGAAGAATTTGGGGATTTGGGGTGGGAGCAGCAGCCTGCCCAGCATATTTGCTCCTGCCTGATCCATCACCTCCTTGATCCCAGCTCCTGTGGTTACACGTGGGGTAAAAAAACCTGATGCTGCTGGAGACATGGGACCTTAAAAGTCACATTAAGGGAAGCAGCTCCAGGACCACTCTCTGCCTATTGAGTATTTCAGCTTTTTATTTCATGATTTCAAGGCAGAAACCCCCAAAAGTTCCCCCACTGACACCCAGCCTGCTGTAACCACTGGTTTCTTCGGGATTGCCAGGATGCAGCATTCCCACTGGACCCGCTGGTCCCCCCCCCCGCCGAGGACCCTGACTGAGGTGGAGGCCCCAGCTGCAGCCACCCCACGTCGCAGACACAGGAAGAGCCACGCTGCTCACACTGCAGCTGCATCGATCACACCGATCCCTTCGCAGGGACACGCTGATATCACAGCAGGGCTCGGGAGAGGAGTTGGATAGATCAGAGCTAACCCTCGGAGGACGCTTTGCTCTCTTAGCTTTGAGCAAAGACCAAAGCAGCTTCCTGCCTTCTTGGAGATAAGGACTTAACTCCAGCCATGGAGAGTGGTGATGCCAACAGGGAGAGGCTGGCTGCCTAGGCCAGGCTTAATACAGCTGCTAAGAGATACCTACCACCTCCCTGGCTCCCTCACCACGGTCCTGCCTCTCCTTCCAGCCCTCCCAGTGGGTACCCTAAACCTTCATCCTATCCTAAAGAAACCCTGTCCCAAACCACAGCCTCACCCACACGCCCCCCCTCTCCCATCCCTAGGCATCCTCCATCACCCAAACCCTGGCTCTCACCCCCAGCCCTGTTAATGAAGAGCTTCAAGGGTGAAGGTCCAGGCAACTTCTCCGGAGTTTAAGCGGAGCCAGCCTCTTTCCGCGCGATCCACCCGCGCTTGCCGGCTCAGTGGGCGTGAAGGGGCCGTGCAGAATACAAATGGACTCTTTCACTTAGCAGGAGGCAGGTAATTTCTTTTGTCCCCGCTGATGCATTATTGATTGTGATGAATGTCAGAGCAGGAGCCTGTTCCAAAAGCCATTAAACAATAATTTCATCTCCGGAGGGTAATTGATTGTCAGAGGGAGCAGCTTTGCTAGTTGCAAGGTGGCGGTGACGGGGAATGTTTGTATTTGGGTGGGGACAGAGGGAGTCTTGGGCAAACTTCATGATTTATTAATCAGACATGGAAAAAGGAGTCGGGAGAGCGAGCGCACCGAAGAGGCCGACCTCTTCCGAGTCACTGGGCAAAGCTGGGGAGAGCTGAGAGCAGCCCGGGCAAGCGGCTCGGCTCCGTGGGGCTTTGCGGGATGTCCCTAAGGGCAGCTCCACAGAGCCACCCCAGCACCCACCTGACACCCCCCTCCTTAGTCCAGTCTGGGGCCCACACTCTGAACTGGTTTTGTGATGCACTTCATCCCCCGCCCTGCTCCTGCACTAATGCACTGCCAGTACTGGGAGTGACCCGCACCCAGTATAACCACCTTCAAGCGCTCCCCCGACTCCAGTTTAACTCCCCAGCACACGCGTTTTCACCCCTCTCAGAAAATTTAAGCCCACATCAGATGCTCATCAAGAGAGCAATGGAAGAAGCAGAAGCAGCAGGGGCTGGGAGCTGGGATTAGATTCCCACCTTGCAGCATCCCACTGGGGAAAGCAGCTTCAGCCCACTTGAAGGGAGAGGAGATGGAGAAGGACCCTCCCACCCCAAGGAGGGGAACAAGAGCCTGATGGCTTCAAAATGAATTGTCACGGGTCAAGCACGAGGACTCTACAGTCATGTAGCAACACAGACCTAGGAAGGGACACGGAACCATCAGGGGCAGCTTCTGGGCCCTGCCACGCACAGCCTTGCAGAAGGACAGGATGCAGCGTGGTGTGGTGATGCTCAGGCACCCCGCGCATCTGTCCGTCCGTCCAGCAGTGCCAGGGGCGGGCAGCCAGGGGCAGCAACAGCAGCAGCATCCTCACCATGGCTCTTGCAGCGAGGAAAAATCCCGCTGTCAGGAGGAGAGAGGCAGTTGATCCGTCTCCTCCGCAGCGCGTGAGAGGTGGATTTATCACCCATTTCCCTTTCTCCCCTGCTTTATTTGGCAGTTCATTATCTGGGCGGCTGGAACCGGCCAGCTCCCCCAGCACACTCCATCACCCGCAGACCCTTGCGGGAGCCACGCGCAAGACCCCAGTAGAAAACACACTGGGACCACCTGAAAGCTACACCTGATCTGGGAGAGGACAGCTCCCCGTGGCTGGGGAAGGGGTTGACGTGCAAGTTTGGGACGTGAGCTCCTTGCTGGGCGTGCTGTCCCATCTCTGCACCAAGTTGGGAAGGGACATCATAGAATTGTCAGGGTTGGAAGGGACCTTAAAGCTCATCCCGTTCCAACCCCCCTGCCATGGGCAGGGACACC